>JASEVX010000007.1:24563877-24695776 GCA_031761405.1 Serripes groenlandicus | reverse complement strand
TGAGCTATGAAGTGAAATGTAACATGATCAGAAATGGTGTGCAATAGCGATAACAATGAATACTGTTCCATTAGACAGTGAGAGATTACTTTTTGCTCGTAATGAAAACAAATCACGGTATCGTATATAATGGGTTGTTTATCCCATGTATTGGCAATAAAGGATGCATTCAACGATTTTCCGATAAAGATACAGTGTGATTTATAGACAACAGATAGCATTTGAAAACAGTGTGGGAAAACGGGCAAACCGAGCAATTTTGCCCTTCTTTCCGTTTATGTTTAAAACTCTGTTACAACTCTTATATTTTCAGTTTTTTCTGGGTTATCTTGTTTTTCTGTCGTTTTATTCAAAGCATACGACCGGCTCGTTGGTGTAGTGGTAGAGGCCTTGGGTTTGGGAGGTCGCGGGTTCGATCCCCGGTCGGATCATACCAAAGGTTTCAATAATGGAAGTAATGGCTGCCCTCATTTGCGCTCAGGGCTGCGGGGTTAGCATTGCGACTGACTGGCTAATGTCATTATAAATGGACCAGTAGTACTGGTAACTAACCCAGGAAAACGCCATGATTTAACTGAACAATTGTTTAAAGCGGCGTAAAGCACCAAACAATCAATCAAAGCATACGACTCTTAAACTATCGCATAGGGTAATAGAACTCTGCTAGCATGGTTCCTCTTTTACTTAAGATTACCAATAAATCGAAATAAACCTAGGGAACCCATCTAACCCATTCTTAATAACAACAGATATGAATGAATGAATGGGGATTTAAGGCCTATAATTGTTAGAAAAATAACATTTTGAAATGTCAACTTAAACAATGAGACAATTACGTCTAACATGTAGTAAACAACCGATATACAGCAGACGATTTTGAACTCATCCAGGCAAAACTATTGAAATCATTAAGGAATATAGTTGAACACGTCTTGGTAAAATGAGAAAAAGCTCAAGACAAGCAATTGTATTCCTTTGTCACAAAGGTTTTGTTTTAAAGGT
The DNA here is from genome assembly GCA_031761405.1 of Serripes groenlandicus. Lineage (NCBI taxonomy): Eukaryota > Metazoa > Mollusca > Bivalvia > Cardiida > Cardiidae > Serripes > Serripes groenlandicus. The sequence continues at coordinate 24,694,774 of JASEVX010000007.1, read as the reverse complement.
CGTCTGGTGTAGATGCGTCAAAACATCTGCATGTTGGAAAGAATTAAGGAGTGTATGTTTTGAATGCTTTTATAAATCAAGAATCTCTCCTTGGGCAATTCGGCAATCCTTACAAACTAAGTGTCCAATGATAATACTCATTAGGGAGATTTATGTAGGATCTTAAAGAAGGTGTGATTGTTTTTGTGTTGTTGTTAAAAACAAGTTTTTATGGGACAGTTCGAAAGGAAAGCACGTTTACAGGATTGCTTTCATTTGTATGTCAGTAAAACCTTTAGGTCATTCTTCTTATGGTCATTTCGAAACTAAGGAACCTTCTTTAGAAGCAGACAGTGTTGTCATTTCATAGATTATAGGAACGATTTGCATTCTCATTCAAAGAAGAAGTGAAATGTACCAAGCATCGAAGAAGGTATGTTTCGTAGGTGACGTGGGACGACTGTTAAACAGGGAAATCCTTTTTACGGAATTAAAGTGTTTTGTTTGTTTAACAAAGAAGTGATCTAGGTCTAGATGTTAAGTGGAATCGTTAAATTGTTTAAACCGACTGAACTGTGAAGTGACAAATGACGTTTACAGATATCGGTCATCACAATATTTCAATTATGTTTTCATTCATTTTATTTTAGTCGGTTTGGCTTCTTTACATTGTTTACAGCCATGATAACTGTTTACAATTTTAAAATATGTTGGGTTTATAACGATACATAGAGGGTTCCATACGTCATCATAACTTACTGTGTATTAGCAATGGGACATCATTATCCGTAGTTTCGAAATGAGATCAACCGAATATAGGAGTGAATGAAACTGGTGGTAATAATAAGAAAACCAATACCATAATTAAAAAATAAATGTATATGATACAAATGATAAGACAGTCACTCATGTCAAATGTACCATATACTGTATTGTATGCTCGACTTTTGATCTTGCGAGATATAAAATTGTCAACACACTATTCCCTGTATGATACAATTGTCACGTGGTACTGTTCGTTCATTTGTATCATATACGTCATAGTGTCGGCTTACACGGTCGCATGCGGTGAATTACCTAGTAAATCGAAATAAGTGTTAAACTATCTTATAACGACGTATTTCCGTGAAACTAGGAGCGGATACAGTACATGACGTTCATGACGAAATGATAGGACAATCCTACCATTGTTACATAATGACGAGGGATAAGCCGGATTTTCTAGGGTTGTTTAGGTACATTTTGAATGCTTTTCCCGTAAATATTTATCCTGCTATAAAAGACTTAAAATCAATTTGTAGATCAAGATGTATGCAGTATAAATCATTTAGTCTTTTGAGTAAAACCATTATATGCCAGTTTGTCGCAGTATAAGTTTAACCCTTTCCCACATACAGACATTTTCTGACGCATCTGCAGCAGACGTAATTTAACAGTATTGTGGCAATTTTCCCCCCAGTAATTCCGTTTTTCGTTAATTCAACCTAAATGTATTCAACGTCGTCTGCTGCAGATTTGCTGTATGTCGGAAAAAGTTTATATATAACAAGGAAGTGAAGATATGCACTGTTATTAAAGGTAGCGATGATCACACAATTAAAAACAAGCAAGATAATAAAAGATCAGTCCCGCGAGAAAACCAACGTTATGAACTCTGCGTAATGCATCGACCCAGAAGGGTAATATTTAAATGTCACGACAAATTGAAACTTTTGATAATACGTTTCATAGCCTCAAGTATGTTATAAAAATTTCATTTCACGGGTTATCTTTCATTCCAATTAGATACGAAATGTCCCTCTATTTCCCCCCACCACTTCCTAACATACTTGACACCCTCAATAGATCTGTACGAGAATGCATGCCTGTGTTAGTCCTGAAAAAAAAAGCGATGCAACGAATATCTCCCATATCAACAAAAATAAAAGATGACCTAGACCTTTGACATATTGTTCCTAAAAAGAATGTATGAACTTGGGCTTTGGTCAGCATGAATTGCGTATGCATTGGTTTGTATTATGATGGACTTAGAACCCCGGTATTATGTTCATGAATTATCTAGACCATGGGGTTAACGCGGGTTTTCGACCTTGAGTTCCGGGTTCGCAGCGGTCAAAGTTGAGTGTCCTTGGACAATGCTCATTTCCTATTCTTTAGTTCTGAGCAGTGACCAATTCGACAATAATTACTGTAATGTTGGGGTTAGCATACAACCCCAATGTATTTTAAAGCATTGAATGAACCATTTAAACTTAGACAGAAGATAACGAAAATCTAAAGAGCCTTATTTAATTCAAAGTAAAAATTAGAAAAGCAGTGGCATAAATAGTTTACGGAAACTCTAGATCACTTCAATTATAGTAATGTTTATGAGTCTTTGGGGTCTATCTATATGAGCTTAAAACAAAGCTAAACTGTGCCATCGTCGAATATGTCATATTTGACACCAAGAGAAGGACACGATGAAAAGATAAGGCCTTATTGTAAATGCCCGCTAATTATTCAAACAGTCATCTGATATAGACGATTTATAATGCCTCTAGTGGAGTCAATTAGTTGGCGATATTGTACAGAATGTATTTGTTGTGGAATCATATAGAGTTTGATATCCGTTTTAAAATACAAATAGTTACATACTATAAAAAACTGTATTTGTAAATTTGTATTAGGTACTGAGAAAAAGTGGTGAGAAAAAAGTGATCAGATTTTGTTCATGTAGCTTTATATATCCAGTTTGCATACTAAAACTATCAGACTATAACAAATTGTATTTGTATTTGCTTTTAAAGTGCTGGGGAAAAATGTACATAATTTTGTTGTGTGCCATCATGTAGCTGTATATACCGCCTTTAAACATACTACAACAGACAAGACAGTATCTGTTAAATTGGACGGTAAACAAGAACGTTTTACTGACTTTCTTCCCTTCGGAAGACTTAATATACAAACAGAATGTTTACTGTTGTTAAAATAATCTTATGTTAATCGGTGCGATTCACGATTGATATTGAGTTTCAACTATGGTTTGAACCCTTTTACAGCTGGAACCGACTGTGTTTAACCGTGCTTTCAGCATAGCGCCATGGAAGCCGGAGCATGAGTCTAACTTTGCTCTTTAATGTGTGCTGCTCAACTCTAAACCATTATCTTGATATTCCTAGAATTGGCTTTGGACTCATGCATAACCAGGAACCCTTTCATTTGTAACCAAATTATGATTTTCCTTTTCCGCCGTCTTTGTTGGTGATATTTATCCCTTTACCACTCGAAGAAGTAGTTTGGCATATCTGCAGCGGACGATCTTTTAAAACATTGTAACAATAGCAGAAACTACTCATATTACAATGCATAAATCATCCTTTTGCCAAAACCAAGACAAACCATTTCAATATGTTTTATTTTTTATAGATTTCTATACATTTGCCTCATGCTTTTTAAAGTAGATTGCTGCAAAATTGTTTTTTATAAGAAAGGGTTTAATAACAGAAATAAAGGGAGTGATCGAGACAAAACTAGAACTGACACTGGCAGAGTAGTCAATACAGCATTATTAGAAAATGCATATTCTAAACCTGAACTGTTTCTATAAACAAATCGTTCCACACAAATAGGAATCTCTGGCGAGCTGTAAGTTACCAATGGTCCAAGCAAAATCCGATGTTAACACAAATATGATATATGAAGTGAAATGTAACATGATCATAACTGGTGTTCAATAGCGATAACAATGAGTACTGTACCATTAGACAGTGAGAGATTACTTTTGGAAATAATATAATAACGCGCGTAATAAAAACAAATAACGGTATAGTATATAATGGGTAGTTTATCCCATCTATTGGCAATAAAGGATGCATTCAACGATTTTCCGATAAAGATACAGTGTGATTTATAGACAACAGATAACATTTGAAAACATTGTGGGAAAACGGGCAAACTGGGCAATTTTGGCCTTCTTTCCTTTATATTTTAAACTCTGTTACAACTCTTATTTATTCAGTTTTCCTTGGTTATATTGTTTTTCTGTTGATTTATTCAAAGCATACGACCGCCTCGGTGGTGTAGTCATATAGTGTCCGCCTCGGGTGCGGGAGGTCACGGGTTCGATCCCCGATCGGATCTCACCAAAGGCTTCAATAATGGTAGTAATGGCTGCCCTCATTTGCGCTCAGGGCTGCGGTGTTAGCATTGCGACTGGCTGGCTAATGTCTGTAGTACTGGTAACTTACCCAGGAAACGCCATTATTTAAATGAAACAATTGTTGCAAGCGACGTAAAGCACCAAACAATCAATCAAAGCATACGACTCTTAAACTATCGCATAGGGTAATAGAACTCTGCTAGCATGGTTCCTCTTTTACTAAAGATTACCCAATAAATCGAAATAAACCTAGGGAACCCATCTAACCCATTCTTAATAACAACAGATATGAATGAAAGGGGTTTTAAAGCCCGTCGACGTCTATGGTCATTGTTGGCGCTTAAACAAAACATTAACAACTATAAATGTTAAAAAATAACATTTTGAAATGTTAACTTAAACAACGATACAATTACGTCTAACATGTAGTAATCAACCGTTATACAGCAGGCGATTTTGAACCCATCCAGGCAAAACTATTGAAGTCATAAAGGAATATAGTTGAACACGTCTGGGTAAAATGAGAAAAAAGTTCAATACAAGCAATTGTATTCCTTTGTCACAAAGGTTTTGTTTTAAATGTCGTCTGGTGTAGATGCGTCAAAACATCTGCATGTTGGAAAGGATTAAGGAGTGTATGTTATGCTATTATAAATCGAAGATCTCTAACTCGGGCAATCCTTACAAACTAATTATCCAATGATCATGCTCATTAGGGAGATTTACTCAGGATCTTATTAGGGAAGGTGTAATTGATTTTGTTTTGTTGTTTAAAACATGTTGTTATGGGACAGCTCGAAAGGAAAGCGCGTTTCGGAATTGCTTTCATTTGTATGTCAGTAAATTGTTTCAGTCATTCTTCTTATGGTCATTACGAAATTAATGAACCGTCTTTAGAAGCAGTCATGGCTGGCATTTTATAGATTATAGGAACGATTTGCATTCTTATTCAACGACGAAGTGAAATGTACCAAACATCGAAGAAGGTATGTTTCATAGGTGACGAGGGGCGACTATTAAACAGGGAAACCCTGTTTACGGATTGTTTAACAAAGAAGTGATCTAGGTCTAGATTTTAAATAAATCTTTAAATTGTCACGTGCCAAATGACGTTTACAGATATCGGTCAGCACATTATTTAAATTATGTTTTCATTCATTTTATTTTAGTCGGCTTGGATTCTTTACATTATTTACAGCCATGATAACTGTTTACAATTTTAAAATATGGATTTCCTTTTAACGATAAATAGAGGGTTCCATACGTCATCTCAACTAACTGTGTATGAGCAATGGGACATCATTATCCAGAGTTTCGAAATGAGATCAACCGAGTATAGGAGTGCCAGGCGAAAATTCTAAATGAACTGGTGGGTGGTTATAATAAGAAAAACAATACCATAATCGGTAAAGCAATATGCATTTGACACAAATGATAAGAAATGTCAAATGTGCCATATACGGATTATTGTGATGCATTTATAATACGCGGTTTGTATTGTATACTCGACTTTTGATCTCGCGAGATATAACATTTTCCACATACCTCGTAATAATATACAAAGCGACGTAACACACTATCCCCTGTATGATACAATTGACATGTGGGACTGTCCATTTATTTGTATCATATACGTCATACGAATGGCTTACTCAGTCACATGCGGTGAATTACCCAGTAAATCGCAAGAAATGTTAAACTATCTTATAACGACGTAGTTCCGTGAAACTAGGAGCGGCCACAGTACATGACGTTCATGACGTAATGATAGGACGATCCTACCATTGTAACATAATTACGAGGGATTATCCCGTTAACATTTATCCCGCTATAAAAGACTTAATATTAATTTGTAAATGAAGACGCATGCAGTATAAATAATTTAGTATTTTGACTAAAACCATTATATGCCAGTTTGTCGCAATATGAGTTTAAACCCTTTCCCACATACATATATTTTCTGACGCCTCTGCAGCAGACGTATATTAACAATATTGTGGCAAAAGGAGAAATAGCTCATATTGAGGAATATCGTCCTTTTGCCAAAATCTTTCAAACTTTATTCAATACTTGTTTATCCATTTATACTGACTTTTTCCCCCAGTAATTCAGTTTTTCGTTAATTCAACCTAAATGTATTCAACGTCGTCTGCTGCAGATTTGCTGTATGTCGGAAACAGTTTATATATAACAAGGAAGTGAAGATATGCACTGTTATTAAAGGTAGCGATGATCATACAATTAAAAACAAGAAAGATACTAAAGGAGCAGTCCCGCGAGAAAACCAACATTATGGCCTCTGCGTAATGCATCGACCCAGAAGAGTAATAATTAAATGTCACGACAAATTGAAACCTTTGATAATACGATTCATAGCCTCGAGTATGTTCTTAAAATGAATGCAATACAGTCTAGAAATAAGATGAAATTGATTTGTTGTATAAGGGATTTAAGCAGTTAGGACAAAAAGGTATTCCTGACAGTAGCTAGAAGTTCGATTCGCACAAAGCTCATTCTTACCCCGTTGAATATCTGCTACCGTAAACATCTTCCAATATTTTTCACATTAAATTGCTTCATTACAATGAATTAGTCTTTGCTAAATAGTGGTAAATGAGAAGGGAACAATGTTGACTAAGTTAAAACTGCACGGACGGTCTTGGTTAACATCGTCGTTGACAAGTGAGGAATACCTAAGTGAATAGACAATAGTCTTTTAAAGACGCGCACATCAGGGTTAGAGTAACATACTTTCCTTTAAAACACGATACGGAAGTCTTTATATCAAACAATGAAGACATTACATTACCAGTCTGTCAGAATTTGTTTTATACGCGAGGAAGTCTTTAAATAAAGTTGTCGAACTATGCAGGACATTACCAGTTTGTCAGAATTTGCTTTAAGTCGATACGGAAATCTTTAAATAAAATTCACGAAAAATGAATCACATTACTAGTCTTTCAGAATTTGCTTTAAACGCGATACGAAAAGTCTTTAAATAAAGTTGTCGAAAAATGAAGAACACCAACAGTTAGTCAGAATGTCCTTTAAACGCGATACGGAAGTCTTTAAATTAAGTTCATGAACAATGAAGGACATCACCAGTTAGTCAGAATGTCCTTTAAACGCGATATGGAAGTATTTAAATTAAGTTCGCGAACAATGAAGGACATTACCCGTTAGTCAGAATGTCCTTTAAACGCGATACGGAAGTCTTTAAATTAAGTTCACGAACAATGAAGGTCATTACCTCTCTGTTTATATGATACGTCCAGTCTATTGATTTGGTTAACAATATATACCGCCGTTCCAAAGTGCACGCTACTCAGTTAAGATGGGGAATAGTGCCAACAAAAGAAACGTAATGATAAGGCCTTCCATTTCCATACACCAATTCAATGATTTCCCAAAATATCAAAAGTCTGATTAAAGTAGAAACGCATTAGTTACGCACCTTAATTAGATACTGTTTTATAGATAGAATGCATAGACAAATATATAAGACAGACTGACGGAGACAACTCGTTTATTTCGCATGTTAATGAAACAACAGTTGGCTACATGGATAAAACTTCTGTGGTAAATGTTTTATTTGTCCTATATTGACAATTCAACACGATGGACGAATTGGTCCAGCTGTAATCTCTAATGTTTTAAAGTCCGTAAAGCGGTTATAAATCCCGAAGTAGGTCATTTATGAGGCGCGCTGTAGGAGGACTAGATATAAATGAGTTAACTGGTCTTAAAATATCTCCCTTATGACTCAACCGAACCATATGTGTGTGGGTTCTCAAAATTATTATCTCACTCATTGCTTTGCGTACCCGCACCATAGGGTTTCAGGGGTCAAATAAAAATTCGGGGATGTGAAATTCTCTTTTTATCCAGAGCTAAGATGCGTTCTTGATTTTGGAAGCGTTCAATGCTCGGGGCCACGTGAGCAGATGTACAACATTGATTCAATCGTACGTTAGTAGAGCCCGTCCATGGACACGTTTTCCAGTTTGCATCTGAGCCGTCCCGCGATGAAACCAACATTGTGGACTCTGCGTAAAATATCGACCTGGATCAGCTAAAGCATGCGCGGACAGGCTTACCCGGACAGACACTTTTCGCGATCTGGGTCGATACAGTACGCAGAGGCCATAATGTTGGTTTTCTCGCGGGACGGCTCATTTCTAAACAATGTAAGTTTCGACGAGTGGGTTCATCTGGATAGCTTCAGAATACACATACACTAAACAAGCTTCTAAATAAAATGTGAACCGTTTCGATCTTGATTAGACTGTACGGACGCACTAGTTGTACTCGCTAGATCCTGATCACAAAAATAAACTTGAACCTTTTACGATGGTATGGTGTGGTCCAATATGTTATCCCTTTTCCACAGTCAGACGAGTTTTGACGCATCTATAGCAGACGACATTTGAAAGAATTTTGGCAAAAGATGAAATTACTCACAATTTCAGTCTTCAGATCAATTCAATTTGTATCACTTCATTTATAAGATTTCATCTTTTTTGCTCAAACATTTTCAAAGTCTGTTGCAGATTTGTTGGATGTGTGAGTAGGTTAAACGATGAATTACACTGGAAACAATATGTTAACGTTCTAGTCATGGGACGGAATTCGTCTTTTCAAATATTTACAAACCTGTTGGATACATGTTTTAACTCTTGATTTAATGGAAAACCATCAACAATGTATACCTAGTATACAAACGTTTAGTATTTTGATGTCATCGCAAAATGAAAAACTAATTAGATGCACATCTTCTTATTTATTCTATGCTTTCAAACGAAGAAATAGTTATATTAAACAAATTGAAAGTGGTTAGATATATTGTTTATAGGATGTATGTGAATGTATATATATATATATATATGTGTGTAATCATTTCAAACGCCAATTGTTGGTATATATATCTGAATATTTGTGACAAGCGTGCGGTACGCTGACGGATGTTGCATTATATGTTATACATGTTGTTATGGGTCGATGGCCTTAAATCAATAAAATATTTGTCATATATAGTCATATGTGATAGTTAACTGTTGAGTATAGTACTCACACTCCGATGAAACTTTGTGATATTATTGGAACTGTTCTATTTGTGTTATTTTCCCAATCAGTGAAGTGTTTTCGGACATGTATGGCATGGATGACCGTCTCATTGGCTACAACGTCCGCCTTGAGAACAACGGTAAGGGGTTTGATATCCAGTTTGGTCATACCGAGGTCTTTGAAAAAGTTGCGATGATAACATTTATTTATCGGTGCAAGGATATATTATACCGGTTAAACTGGTACATTATCCAGGTAAAGACTTGATATAACTGAAATGCTGTTGAAAGCGACGTTAAAGGCGTATGCTACAGTTTTTTCACCAAATTTTTTTATAGAATTTCTTTATTCTTTGTATTTTATTAGTACATACAATAACTGGTTGAAATAAGAAAAATAATATATTAATAATCGATCTAAAAAAAAAATATTGGCCTTTCAGTGACATGACCAATTTCATCAAAGGCACAAATATAAGCATTTTGGCCGAAAACCTAAAACACACACAAAAAAAAAAAAATGAAAACTACAAATCATATTAAAGTTCAAATATAACTTTATATATAGAATGTTAATCAATATGAAAAAGGAATTTTTGAGAAAAATATGAAAAAGAATACATTAAGCTGTTTTTCAAGGTCGAAATGGTGTCACATTTTACCCCCGAAAAAGTTCAGGGGTAAAAAGATTTGTAGTTTTCATTTATTTTTGTTTGTGTGTTTTAGGTTTTCGGCCAAAATGCCTATATATGTGTGCCTTTGATGAAATTGGTCATGTCATTGACAGACGAATATATTTTTTTTTTAATTCGATAACATATTTTTTTTTTCTTATTTCAACTAGTTATTGTATGTACTAACAAACTGCAAAGAAAAAAGAATTTCTATGATCGGGAATTTTTTTGATAAATAACTGTAGCATACGCCTTTAAACACCATTCAAACAAAGGCATGAATAATTTCTATTACAGCGTTGACAATTTTCTCTGATAAAGACAAACTTGTTTAGTTTGTCCTGTGCAGAGATGTCAATACTCGACTTATCAGGGAAACCGTTTTGCTATTAATGAAATTATTTTCATTATTTTTGCAAACTATCATACACATAGCACTTTCCGACGTTTGGTCATATTACTTGGTTGACAATATTTAAACGACCTCATCAAAAAGGTGCCAAAATGTATTTTTTCTAAGGGTATGTCACTTATACAACAATATTAAGGTGCATTTGCACTACACAACATAAACAATAGTGTGGAAAAAATATGTGTTTGCGTTTTCCAATCATGTTTTATAATCACAAAATTTGTTACAGAAAAATACTATCATTAGGACATGTTAGTTATGAGCTTGATTCAGCTCAATGAAACACATTGCGACATATGTAATGGTTATCCCGTTCTCACATACATACGCTTTCTGAAGATGAAGAGTTTTTAAAATGAGCATTTTCTACTTTAGCAAACAATTTTATTTTCATTTATTCAATAGTTGGACTTTCATTTAAAGAGAGTTTCCCTATTATTGACTTTATAAATGTTTTCAAAGTTTTCTGCTGCAGATCTGTTATATATGGGAAAGGATTATGGTTCTATAATGCGTGCTCAAGTGAAGGTTGGGAATAATTGCTACGACAAGGCATTTAGAAGAGGTATGTAAGGTATAACGATCACGTTGAGCAAATAAATGTTTCCTGGATTATTTGTCTCAAATCTCCATCAATAACGCTGGTTTAATCTAAATTCGATTCCCAATATAGTTTAATGACAGACGATAAACAATTGAAGTAGTAGCTTTCGCTCCTTTGCCGGATAGCATTACGACTGACTCGCTGGTGTCGGCATTAATAGGCCAGATGTATTAGTAAGTTACCAAGAAAATGATATAGTATAATTGTAAACTTGTTAACATCGGCGTAAAGCAATTCAATCAGATGCACATGTTCATACATGTACCATGTCATGTCAATGAGAAACCGACATGTTAATCACACATGTATAGTACATGTTTATGAAGTTCAAATTGGGGAAATGTCATTTCACGGGTTATCTTTTTTTAATTTAAACATATTTAATTCTCATATATTTTTACATAGTAGGTAACATCAACAAATATACAATGGAGAAATGGATTGGACAGAAAGCTCATAGCTTATTGAATGTCCTCTCCAATAAAGATTGATTTACAGGAAGCACGGTGAATATTTAACATGTGCAGAAAATATCAGCTTACTTTAGCTTTGTAATTTATAATACAAGAAACAGATACATAAACGAGAGTGGAGAGAGAGAGCAAGGAGGGAGAAAGAGGAAGAAAGAGATAGATGTAAAGAGAGCAGAAATAGACAAAGTAGGGTGGTGCGCGTATGGGAGGCTAGTTAATGTATATATGTCGATTATCCATACCGAATAAAATATAACATAAAAAGATACTTAAAAAGTTGCAAGTTAACAAAAAAGCAATTAAGGAAAAGGGTGAATTAACGTGAGCTAAACCTTTTGGTTCCGATTATAAATTGTTGGACTGATTCAAAAATAGCATTATTTTCTTCGATTGATGAGTTTGGATTTCCATATAACAACGTATCAAGCCTAATATTTTGAGGAAGTTCTCTTAGCATGCCATGTCTCCTATCGTTATAGCGGGGACATTCAAGTAGGTAATGTAATGTATTTTCAATTTGTCCACATGCACAAAGGGGAGAATCAACAATATTCCTGAGAAAAAGATGATGATTGAGTCCACTACATTGTGTTCTTAATCGGGTATGTAATACCTGAGAATACCTATCCCCAAGGTAATAATATAGAGGTGGTTTCCTATTTTCTTTATTTAATAACAGTTTAACAGATCTTACTGATTCAGCGTTTTGTATTTCGGGAGACAATGTATTCCATTCTCTTATTGATGATGGAAGAAACGAATTATAGTATAGTGTTGTTCTAGAGTGGATTGTTTGTAAGTCATCAGAGTTTCTTAAGGAATATTGAGAATTTTGACCTACCATAGTTGGGACTTTATTAGATAAATATGCTGGAGTTAGATTGTTTTTCATTTTATACAACATGATCAACTTGTGTTTAGTTCTTCTATTTTCTAAAGATTCCCACCTCACTTCATTGTAAAGATCCCAAATTGAAATAAGTTTAGTAGTTCCGGAAACAATTCTCGCTCCTTCATGTTGTATCTTTTCTAATTTATCCTTATCGTTTTGATTACAGTTATCCCAAACAACATCTGCATATTCCAAAATAGGTCTTATGAAAGAAAAGTAAATAATTTCAAAAACAGATTTCAATTTTCTCATTATGTTATCTTTCATTCCAATTAGATACGAAATGTCCCTCTGTTTTCCCACACCAGTTCCTAACATACTTGACACCCTCAATAGATTTGTACGAGAATGCATGCCTATGTTAGTGCTGAAAAAAAGCAATGCAATGAATATCTCCCATATCAACAAAAGTAAATGATGACCTAGACCTTTGGCATATTGTTCCTAAAAAGAATGTATGAACTTGGGGCTTTGGTCAGCATGAAAATGCGTATGCATTGGTTTGTATTATGATGGACTTAGAACTGCGGTATTATGTTCATGAATTATCTAGACCATGGGGTTAACGCGGGTTTTCGACCTTGAGTTCCGTTTTCGCAGCTGTCACAGTTTAGTGTCCTTGGACAAGGCTCACTTCCTATTCTTTAGTTCTGAGCAGTGACCAAGTCGACAAGAATTTCTGTAATGTTGAGGTTAGCATACAACCCCCATGTATTTTAAAGCATTAAAAAACCCATTTAAACTTAGACAGAAGATAACAAAAATCTAACGAGCCTTATTTTATTCAAAGTAAAAATTAGAAAAGCGGTGGCTTGAATATTTAACGGAAACTCTAGATCACTTCAATTATAGTAATGTCTATGAGTCTTTGAGGTATATCTATATAGGCTTAAAACAAAGCTAAACTGTGCCATCGTCGAATATGTCATATTTGACACCAAGAGAATGAAACGATGAGGCGTTATTGTAAACGCCCCTTGAGATTTGCCCGCTAATTATTCAAAGTCATCTGATATAGACGATGTATAATGCCTCTAGTGGAGTCAATTAGTGGGCGATATTGTACAGAATGTATTTTCTGTGGAATCATATAGATTTTGATATCCGTTTTAAAATACAAATAGTTACATACTATAAACAATTGTATTTGTAAATTTGTATTAGGTAATGAAGAAAAGTGCAGAGAAAAAAGTGATCAAATTGTGTTCATGTAGCTATATTTGTATCCTGTTTGCATACTAAAACTAACAGACTATAATAAATTGTATTTGTATTTGCTTTTGGAAAAAAGACAAAGTGCTGGGGGGAAATGTACATAATTTTGTTGTGTGGCATCATGTAGCTGTATATACCGCCTTTAAACATACTACAACAGACAAGACAGTATCTGTTAAATTTGACTCTTAAACAAGAACGTTTTATTGACTTTCTTTCCTTTGGAAGACTTAATATACAAACAGAATGTTTTATGTAAATAACATAATCTTATGTTAATCGGTGTGATTCACGATTGATATTGAATTTCAACTATGGTTTGAACCCTTTTACAGCTGGAACCGATTGTGTTAAACCGTGCTTTCAGCATAGAGTCATGGAAGCCGGAGCATGAGTCTAATTCTGCTCTTTAATGTGTGCTGGTCAACTTTCAACTTTAATCTTAATATTCCTAGAATTGGCTTTGGACTCTTGCATAACCAGGAACCCTTTCATTTGTAACAAAATTATGATTTCACTTTGCCCCCGTCTTTGTTGATGATATTTATCCCTTTACCACTCGAAGAAGTAGTTTGGCATATCTGCAGCGGACGATCGTTTAAAACATTGTAACAATAGCAGAAATAACTCATATCGAGGGCTTGGCGTGAAACGGTTGTAACTAAAAACCTATTTTGAAAACCCTGGTTAAGGGGAAAGTTTGACCCCTTTGTAAACATTGTAAATTTAGGTGCCATTGCTCACAACGAGCAATGGCACCTAAATTGCCATTGTTTACCAAGAAAAATTATTAAACGCTTATAAAAACTTTATGCCGAGAGGTTTAACCTTGGTAAAAAAATACAAATTTTAGTTACAACCATTTCACGCCAAGCCCTCGATATTACAATGCATAACTCATCCTTTTGCCAAAACCAAGACAACTCATTTCAATATGTTTTATTTGTATAGATTCCTATACGTTTGCCTAATGCTTTTTAAAGTAGATTGCTGCCCAATTGTTTTATATAAGAAAAGGTTTAAAACTGTGAATAACAGAAATAAAGGGAGTGATCGAGACAAAACTAGAACTGAGCCACTGGATATCACGTTTCGGATTGTATATATAAGAATGAGCATGCCATATGATTCCAGCAAACATCTTATTTGTTTTTATTAGATTAGTCAATACAGCATTATTAGAAAATGCATATTTTAAAGCTGAACTGTTTCTATAAACAAATCGTTCCACACAAAAAGGAATCTCTGGCAAGCTGTAAATTACCAATGGTCCAAGCAAAATCTAATGTTAACACAAATATGAGCTATGAAGTGAAATGTAACATGATCAGAAATGGTGTGTAATAGCGATAACAATGAGTACTATTCCATTAGGCAGTGAAAGATTACTTTAATATAATGTGTATATAATGGGTTGTTTATCCAATGTATTGGCAATAAAGGAATGTATTCAACGATTACCCAATAAAGATACAATGTGACGCATACTCGTCAGATAACATTTGAACACAATGTGAGAAAATGAGCAACGCCAGCAATGTTGCCCTTCTTTCCTTTATGTTTTAAACTCTGTACAACTTTTATATAATTATATTGTTTTTCTGTGAATTAATTCAAAGCATACTACTCTTAAAGTATCCCATAGGGTAAACGATATCCGCTAACATGGTGTCACATTTACTAAAGTTTACAAATAAATCGAAATAAAAACCTAGGGAACCCGACTAACCCATTCTTACTAACAACATATAAACAGCAGATGATTTTGAACATTTCCAGGCACAACTTTTGAAATCATTAAGGAATATAGTTTAACACGTCTGGGTAAAATGAGAAAAAGCTCATGATGAGCAGTTGTATTCTTTTGTCACAAAGGTTTTTGTTAAAGGTCGTCTGGTGTAGATGCGTCAATATACATCTGCATGTGGGATGCAGATGTGGGATAGGATTAAGGAGTATCTGTTGTGTGCTATTTTAAATCAAGGACAATCCTAACAAAATAATTACCCTATGATAATACTCATTAGGGATATTTACGTAGGATCTTGGGGAAGGTGTGATTTGTTGTTTAAAACATGTTTTTATTGAGTTCGAAAGGAAAGCACGTTTACAGGATTGCTTTCGTTGTTATGCTAGTAAACACTTTCCCACATTTGTCTTGGGGTCATTTCAACATTAAGAACTTCTTTAGAAGCAGACAGTGTTGTCATTTTATAGATTATAGGAGCGTTTTGCATTCTCATTCAAAGGAGAAGTGAAATGTACCAAGCATCGAAGAAGGTATGTTTCGTAGGTGACGTGGGACGACTGTTAAACAGGGAAATCCTTTTTTGTTTAACAAAGAAATGTTCTAGGTCTAGATGTTAAGAGGAATCGTTAAATTGTTTAAACCGACTGAACTGTGAAGTGACAAATGACGTTTACAGATATCGGTCAGCACATTGTTTAAATTATGTTTTCATTTCATTTATTGAGTACATGACGTTCATGACGAAATGATAGGACAATCCTACCATTGTAACATAATGACGAGGGATTAGCCGGATGTTCTAGGGTTGTTTATGTACAGTTTGAATGATTTTCCCGTAAACATTTATCCTGCTATAAAAGACATAATTCCGTTTTTCGTTAATTCAACCTAAATGTTTTCAACGTCGTCTGCTGCAGATTTGCTGTATGTCGGAAAAAGTATATATATAACAAGGAAGTGAAGATATGCACTGTGATGCGATGATCATACAATTAAAAACAAGCAAGATAATAAAAGTGCAGTCCCGCGAGAAAACCAACATTATGGCCTCTGCGTAATGCATCGACCCAGAAGGGTAATAATTAAATGTCACGACAAATTGAAGCCTTTGATAATACGTTTCATAGCCTCGAGTATGTTCTAAAAATGAATGCAATAAAGTCTGGAAATAAAATGCAATTGATTTGTTGTATAAGGGATTTAAACATTTAGGACAAACAGGTATACAGGTTATAACATCCTGACAGTAGATAGAAGTTCGATTCGCACAAATCACATTCTTACCCCGTTGAATGTCTGCTACCGTAAACATCTTCCCATTTTTTTCACATTAAATTCCTTCATTACAATAAATTAGTCTTTGCTAAATAGTGGTAAATGAGAAGCGAACAATGTTTACTAAGTTAAAACTGGTTAACATCGTCGTTGACAAGTGCGGAATACCTAAGTGAATCGACAATAGTATTTTAAAGAAGCGCACATCAGGGTTAGAGTAACAGACTTTCCTTTAAAACACGATACGGAAGTCTTTATATAAAACAATGAAGACATTACGCGTTTGTCAGACTTTGTTTTAAACGCGAGCAAGTCTTTAAATAAAGTTGTCGAACTATGCAGGACATTACGCGCCTGTCAGACTTTGTTTTAAACGCGGGGAAGTCTATAAATAAAGTTGTCGAACTATGCAGGACATTACCAGTCAGTCATAATTTGCTTAAACTCGATACGGAAATCTTTTAAAATTCAAGAAAAATGAATCACATTACTAGTCTTTCAGAATGTCTTTTAAACGCAATACGGAAGTCTTTAAATTAAGTTCATGAACAATGAAGAATATTACCATTAAGTCAGAAGTTCTTTTATACGCGATACGGAAGTCTCTAAATTAATTTCATGAACAATGAAGGACATTACCAGTTAGTCAGAATGTACTTTAAACGCGATACGGAAGTCTTTAAATTAAGTTCATGAACAATGAAGAATATTCCCATTTAGTCAGAAGTTCCTTTAAACGCGATACGGAAGTCTTTAAATTAAGTTCATGAACAATGAAGAATATTACCATTTAGTCAGAAGTTCCTTTAAACGCGATATGGAAGTCTTTAAATTAAGTTCATGAACAATGAAGGACATTACCATTTAGTCAGAAGTTCTTTTAAACGCGATACGGAAGTCTTTAAATTAAGTTCACGAACAATGAAGGTCATTACCTGTCTGCTTATATAGTGATACGTTCAGTCTATTGATTTGGTTAACAATATATACCGCCGTTTCAAAGTGCACGCTACTCAGTTAAGATGGAGAATACTGCCAATAAAAGAAACGTAATGATAAGGCCTTCCATTTATAAACACCAATTCAATGATTTCCCAAAATATCAAAAGTCTGATAAAAGTAGAAATGCATTAGTTACGCACCTTAATTAGATACTGTTTTATAGATAGAATGCACAGACAAATATATAAGACAGACTGAAGGAGACATCTCGTTTATTTCGCATGTTAATGAAACAACAGTTGGCAACAAGGATACAACTTCTGTGGTAAATGTTTTATTTGTCCCATATTGGCAATTCAACACGATGGACGAATTGATCCGGCTGTAATCTCTAATGTTTTTAAGTCCGTAAAGCGGTTATAAATCCTGCAGTAGGTTATTTATGAGGCGCGCCGTAGGAAGACTAGATTGGAATGAGTTAACTGGTCTTAAAATATCTCCCTTATGACTCAACCAAACCATATGTTTGTGGGTTCTCACAAATATTATCTCACTGAAACTATTCCTTTGCGTACCCGCACCATAGGGTTTCAGGGGTCAAATAATAATTCGGGGATGTGAAATTCTCTTTTTATCCAGGGCTAAGATGCGTTGTTGATTTTGAAAGCGTTCAAGGCTGAGGGCCACGTGAGCAGATGCACAGTATTGATTCAATCGTACGTTAGTGGAGGCCGTCCATGGACACGTCTGAGCCGTCCCGCGATGAAACCAACATTATGGACTCTGCGTAAAGTATTGACCTGGATCAGCTAAAGCATGCGCGGGCAGGCTTACCCGGACAGACACTTTTCGCCTCGTGTGGTTTTTCTGTTTCAGGAATCATTACTCTATACCTATATCCCGCTGAGATGGAATGTGTCGGCCCGGATTAGTCTGCGCGGCTGCGCAGGCTGATCTGGGTCGATGCAGTACGCAGAGGCTATAATGTTGGTTTTCTCGCGGGACGGCTCATTTCTAAATGTAGGTTTCGACGAGTCGGTTCATCTGGATAGCTTTAGAATACACATACACTAAAAAAGCTTCTAAATAATATGTGAACAGTTTTGTATCTTGATCAGACTGTACGGACGCACTAGTTGAACTCGCTAGACCCTGATCACAAAATAACACTTGAACCTTTTACGATGGTATGGTGTGGTCCAATATGTTATCCCTTTTCCACAGTCAGACGAGTTTTGACGCATCTATAGCAGACGGCATTTGAAAGAATTTTGGCAAAAGATGAAATTACTCACAATTTCTGTCTTCAGATCAATTCAATTTGTATCACTTCATTTATAAGATTTCATCTTTTTTGCTTAAACATTTTCAAAGTCTGTTGCAGATTTGTTGGCTGTGGGAGTAGGTTAAACGATGAAGTACACTGGAAACCATATGTTAACGTTCTAGTCATGGGACGGAATATTTACAAACATATTCGATACATGTTATAACTCTTGATTTAATGGAAAACCATCATCACTGGAATGTGATAGTTAACTGTTGTGTTTAGTACTCACAATCCGATGAAACTATGTGATATTATTGGATCTGTTCTATTTGTGTTATTTTCCCAATCAGTCAAGTGTTTTCGGACATGTATGGAATGGATGACCGTCTCATTGGCTACAACGTCCGCCTTGAAAACGACAGTAAGGGGTTTGATATTCGGTTTAGTCATACCGAGGTCTTTGAAAAAGTTGCGATGATAAAATTTATTTATCGGTGCAAGGATATATCATACCAGTTAAACTGGTACATTATCCAGGTACAGACTTGATATAACTGAAATACTGTTGAAAGCGGCGTTAAACACCATTCAAACAAAAGCATGAATAATTTCTATTACAGCGTTGACAATTTTCTCTGATGAAGACAAACTTGTTTATTTTGTCCTTTGCAGAGATGTCAATACTCGACTTATCAGGGACACCGTTGCATTTGAGCAGGCTAATTTGTTATTGATGAAATTATTTTACACATAGCACTTTCCGACGTTTGGACATATTACTTGGTTGACAATATTTAAACGACCTCATCAAATGGAAAATGTAGGTACACATGAATATTATGTTGGAAAAGTTGCCACGATGGTTTTTTTTAACAGAATGTCACTTATAGAACAATATTAATGTGCATGTGCACTACACAACATAAACCATAGTGTGGAGAAAATATGTTTTTGAGTTTTCCAATCATGTTATATAATCACAAAATTTGTTACAGAAAAATACTTTCATTAGGACATGTTAGTTATGGGCTTGATTAAGCTCAACCAAACACATTGCGACACATATAATAGTTTTCCCGTTCTCACATACATACGCTTTCTGAAAGAGAAGAGTTTTTAAAATGAGCATTTTCTACTTTAGCAAACAATTTCATTTTAATTTATTCTATAGTTGGACTTTCATTTAAAGAGAGTTTCCCTATTATTGACTTTATAAATGTTTTCAAAGTTTTCTGCTGCAGATCTGTTATATATGGGAAAGGATTATGGTTCTATAATGCTTGCTCAAGTGAAGGTTGGAAATAATTGCTACGACAAGGCATTTAGAAGACGTATGTAAGGTATAACGATCACGTTTAGGAAATACACGTACGTTTCCTGGATTATTTGTCTCAAATCTGCAACAATAACGCTGGTTTAATCTAAATTCGATTCCCAATATAGTTCAATGACAGACGATAAACAATTGAAGTAGTGGTTTTCGCTCCTTTGCCGGTTAGCATTACGACTGACTCGCTGGTGTCGGGATTAATAGGCCAGATGTATTAGTAAGTTACCAAGAAAATGATATAGTATAATTGTAAACTTGTTAACATCGGCGTAAAGCACCAAGCACGCAATTCAATCAGATTCACATGTTCATACCATGTCATACCAGTGGGAAACGGACATGTTAATCACACATGTATAGTACATGTTTATGAAGTTAAAATTGGGGAAATGTCATTTCACGGGTTATCTTTCATTCCAATTAGATACGAAATGTCCCTCTTTTTCCCCCACCACTTACTTACTTACATACTTGACAGCCTCAATACATTTGTACGAGAATGCATGCCTGTGTTAGTCCTGGAAAAAAAAGCGATGCAACGAGTATCTCCCATATCAACAAAAATAAAAGATGACCTAGACCTTTGACATATTGTTCCTAAAAAGAATGTATGAACTTGGGCTTTGGTCAGCATGAATTGCGTATGCCCTGGTTTGTATTATGATGGACTTAGAACCCCGGTATTATGTTCATGAATGATCTAGACCATGGGGTTAACGCGGGTTTTCGACCTTGAGTTCCGGGTTCACAGCGGTCAAATTTGAGTGTCCTTGGACAATGCTCATTTCCTATTCTATAGTTCTGAGCAATGACCAATTCGACAATAATGACTGTAATGTTGGGGTTAGCATACAACTCCAATGTATTTTAAAGCATTGAATGAACCATTTAAACTTAGACAGAAGATAACGAAAATCTAAAGAGCCTTATTTAATTCAAATTAAAAATTAGAAAAGCAGTGGCATAAATATTTTACGGAAACTCTAGATCGATTCAATTATAGTAATGTTTATGAGTCTTTGGGGTCTATCTATATGGGCTTAAAACAAAGCTAAACTGTGCCATCGTCGAATATGTCATATTTGACACCAAGAGAATGAAACGATGAAAAGATGAGGCGTTATTGTAAACGCCCCTTGAGATTTGCCCGCTAATTATTCAAACAGTCATCTGATATAGACGATTTATAATGCCTCTAGTGGAGTCAATTAGTTGGCGATATTGTACAGAATGTATTTGTTGTGGACTCATATAGAGTTTGATATCCGTTTTAAAATACAAATAGTTACATACTATAAAAAACTGTATTTGTAAATTTGTATTAGGTACTGAGAAAAAGTGGTGAGAAAAAAGTGATCAGATTTTGTTCATGTAGCTTTATATATCCAGTTTGCATACTAAAACTATCAGACTATAACAAATTGTATTTGTATTTGCTTTTAAAGTGCTGGGAAAAAATGTACATAATTTTGTTGTGTGGCATCATGTAGCTGTATATACCGCCTTTAAACATACTACAACAGACAAGACAGTATCTGTTAAATTGGACGGTAAACAAGAACGTTTTACTGACTTTCTTCCCTTCGGAAGACTTAATATACAAACTGAATGTTTATTGTTATTAAAATAATCTTATGTTAATCGGTGTGATTCATAGCGTCATGGAAGCCGGAGCATGAGTCCAACATTGCTCTTTAATGTGTGCTGCTCAACTCTAAACCTTTATCTTGATATTCCTAGAATTGGCTTTGGACTCATTCATAACCAGGAACCCTTTCATTTGTAACCAAATTATGATTTCCCTTTGCCCCCGTCTTTGTTGATGATAGTTATCCCTTTACCACTCGAAGAAGAAGTTTGGCATATCTGCAGCGGACGATCTTTTAAAACATTGTAACAATAGCAGAAACTACTCATATTACAATGCATAAATCATCCTTTTGCCAAAACCAAGACAAACCATTTCAATATGTTTTATTTTTTATAGATTTCTATACATTTGCCTCATGCTTTTTAAAGTGTATTGCTGCAAAATTTATAAAAAAGGGTTTAATAACAGAAATAAAGGGAGTGATCGAGACAAAACTAGAACTGACACTGGTATCACGTTATAAGAATACATATGCCATATGATTCCAGCAAACATCTTAGCTGTCTTCCTTAGAGTAGTCAATACAGCATTATTAGAAAATGCATATTCTAAAGCTGAACTGTTTCTATAAACAAATCGTTCCACACAAAAAGGAATCTCTGGCGAGCTGTAAGTTGCCAATGGTCCAAGCAAAATCCGATGTTAACACAAATATGAGCTATAAAGTGAAATGTAACATGATCAGAAATGGTGTGCAAAAGCGATAACACTGAGTACTATTCCATTAGACAGTGAAAGATTACTTTTGGAAACAATATAATTTGTATATAATGGTTTGTTTATCCAATGTATTGGCAATAAAGGAATGTATTCAACGATTACCCGATAAAGATACAATGTGACGCATAATCGTCAGATAACATTTGAGCACATTGTGAGAAAATGAGCAACGCCAGCAATTTCGCCCTTCTTTCCTTTATGTTTTAAACTCTGAACAACTGTTATTGACGCCGCTTGGAAGCGCGGCGTCAGTATTGGATAGGTTTTAATTTTGTACCATGGGGTGACGTAATCGAAAAGGGAGCAACCAACATTAGTATTGTTAAGAAAAACTCTGTATATGTTTGCAAAAAAATAACCTTTATGAATAAATAAATTGTATAAAATGATTTAAGAAACAGCAAGATACAAAATACGTATGTCTTCTACCATTATTACAAAACTTTAGACACATTTTATGGGTATTTAATAACTTTCCCCCAAATTCCTAGGCTACGCATTTTTTATAGTTTGGTTTACGACCCGATTCATCAAAGCTCAGAAAAATATTGAGATTTTTAAATAAATGGGTTATCTTTAAAAAATCAATGATGATTCATTTTAATAACTACATATTACAGTATAATTTCTAGACCTTTTTATATAGGCTATGGTAGCCAGGTGAGCAATATAGGCACATCTTGGCCTTCTTGTTTAAAATAAAGGGACATTTGGCCTTCTTGTTCGAAATATTTACATCCTGTCTGTTTGCACAGGTTATTTCAATGTACTGAACTGCATCTGCTTCCTTTAAGTCATGCTTCAAAAGCATCAAAATTCTTCTTGTTTAATTATATTGTTTTTCTGTGAATTAATTAAAAGCATACTACTCTTAAACTATCCAATAGGGTAAACGATATCCGCTAACATGGTGTCACATTTACTAAAGTTTACAAATAAATCGAAATAAAATCCTAGGGAACCCGACTAACCCATTCTTACTAACAACAGATATACAGCAGACGATTTTGAACATTGCCAGGCACAACTTTTGAAATCATAAAGGAATATAGTTTAACACGTCTGGGTAAAATGAGAAAAAGCTCATGATAAGCAGTTGTATTCTTTTGTCACAAAGGGTTTTGTTAACCCTTTCCCTCATACGACAATTCTGCAGCAGACGACTTTGAACTTATTTTGTCAAAACATAGAAAATCTCCATAGTTGAATGGATAACTTATGACAAAAAGGGGAAAACATTGTGGCAAAAGGAGAAATTGCACGTTTTGTGCAATTTCTTCTTTTGTCACTATGTTTTCAAAAAGCCGTCTGCTGCAGAGGCATCAGAAAGCGTCTTTATGAGGGAAAGGGTTAAAGGTCGTGTGGTGTAGATGCGTCAATATACATCTGCATGTGGGATGCAGATGTGGGATAGGATTAAGGAGTATCTGTTGTGTGCTATTTTAAATCAAGGACAGTCCTAACAAACTAATTGCCCTATGATAATACTCATTAGGGAGATTTACGTAGGATCTTGGGGGAAGGTGTGATTTGTTGTTTAAAACATGTTTTTATTGAGTTCGAAAGGAAAGCACGTTTACAGGATTGCTTTCGTTGTTATGTTAGTAAACCATTTCCCACATTTGTCTTGGGGTCATTTCAACATTAAGAACTTCTTTAGAAGCAGACAGTGTTGTCATTTTATAGATTATAGGAACGTTTTGCATTCTCATTCAAAGGAGAAGTGAAATGTACCAAGCATCGAAGAAGGAACGTTTCGTAGGTGACGTGGGACGACTATTAAACAGGGAAATCCTTTTTACGGAATTAAAGTGTTTGTTTGTTTAACAAAGAAATGTTCTAGGTCTAGATGTTTAGAGGAATCGTTGAATTGTTTAAACCGACTGAACTGTGAAGTGACAAATGACGTTTACAGATATCGGTCAGCACATTGTTTAAATTATGTTTTCATTCATGTTATTTTAGTCGGTTTGGCTTCATTAACATTGTGTACAGCCATCTTTACTGTTTACACTTTTAAATTATGTTTTTTATAGATACATAGAGGGTTCCATACGTCATCATAACTTACTGTGTATGGGCAATGGGACATCATTATCCGTAGTTTCGAAATGAGATCAACCGAATATAGGAGTGCTAGGTGAACACTTCTAAATGAAACTGTGTTAATAATAAGAAAAACAATACCATAATCATAGAAATAAATATGTATATGATACAAATGATAAGACAGTCACTCATGTCAAATGTACCATATACGGATTATTATAATACGCGGTTTGTATTGTATACTCGACTTTTGATCTCACGAGATATCAAATCTTTCACGGTCCTCGTAGTAAAATTCAAAGCGACGTAACACACTATTTCCTGTATGATACAATTAACATATGGGACTGTCCTACCATGTGTATCATATACGTCATACGGTGGGCTGACTCAGTCACATGCGGTGAATTACCCAGTAAATCGCAAGAAGTGTTAAACTATTTTATAACGACGTATTTCCGTGAAACTAGGAGCGGCCACAGTACATGACGTTCATGACGTGATGCTTTTCGATCAAGATTTATGCAGTATAAATAATTTAGTCTTTTGAGTAAAACCATTATATGCCAGTTTGTCGCAGTATAAGTTCAACCCTTTCCAACATACATACATTTTCTGACGCCTCTGCAATACACGTATTTTGACAATATTGTGGCAAGAGAAGAAAGTTCTCACATTAAGGAATTTCTTCCTTTTGCCAAAATCTTTCCAACTTTTATTCAATACTTGTTTATCCATTTTTTCCAGTAATACTGTTTTCCTTAATTTTACCTAGATGTATTCAACATCGTCTGCTGCAGATTTGCACTGTTAGTAAAGGTACCAATGGTCACATAATTAACCCTTTCCCTCATATAGACGCTTTCTGACGCCTCTGCAGCAGACGGCTTTTTTGAAAACATAGTGACAAAAGAAGAAATTGCACAGAACGTGCAATTTCTCTTGTTGCCACAATGTTTTTTACTTTTTGTCATAGGTTATCCATTCAATTATGGAGATTTTTTATGTTTTGACAAAATATGTTCAAAGTCGTCTGCTGCAGAATTGTCGTATGAGGGAAAGGGTTAATTAAAACAAGATAGATAATACAATAGTTTACCGGATATGGTATATTTAGTGCTGCCTATTTGAACACTACGTCTGGTGAATAAAAGAGACCATCTGGACCAACCGAATAATTGGACATGAGGGATTTGCTTACTAAACGAATCTAGGGAAGAGGGTTCAAATTATAACCAAACGATTGTGCGTAAAGCACTGTGGTATCGGTCATGTATACACAAGGAAGTTGCCAAAAGGACCAGTCTTTGTCACGCTTAGGCGTCAAATGAACCCTGTCAAATAGTAGCTGATCTTCGGAAGTAATACACTTAGGATGGTTGTCTCAGAAAAAACCCCATACTTAAGTGTTTGCTACATAAAACAGATATGCAGAAGACGCTTCTGAAACGATCAAAGAAGTTTCATTAAGGCCCCAACTTGAAATGATGCCAAAATCGGAGAAGGCTGCTTTCGGTGACGCATTGCGACTATAAACAGGACAATCGTATACACGTATTTAATGTGTACTTTGGTTTCGCAGATGTTTGTTATTGGTTTAGATTTGAAAATCATCCATCGTATCGCTTAAACAGACTGAATGAACTACAATGTGGCATAAACCGTAAACAGAGTATTTATTTCAGTTGAGTTTTGTCGATTGTGTTAATACGACATTCTTGGAGAACTTAAAGTCTTACAAAAGATTATTAAAAGTTTTAAACGTAAATTCTCTTGACAAATAGAAAAGATTTTAGTTCAGCGATGTTATTGTTGATTTTTTATATATATACAATGGGACATTAGTATTATTCAGCAGATAAGCAAAATAAATGACATACCCAAAATTAAAAAATGTTAGGTGAAACCAAACTTCATTGTATATTGCATTGGTGCGAATCACAGGAAATTCAATGTCATAGCTGTTGCTATCTATTTTTACTTTGAAAAATAAAGTTGTTGTTTAAATTTCTCAATATCTTTACGATCGCAGTTACCCTTGATAACAAAAGAAACAAGAGGTCAATGATGGCCCTGGATCGCTAACCTGATTTGGTTTCACTTTAGCCATATAAACCCCGCTCCATGGCGGCCATAGTTTTCGACAAATCACCATGGCTTGAAGGAATCTGATAGAGGGTCACCTTAGGAACATTTCTAAGAAATTATTTGAAAACGGCCTGACATTTTCGGAGAAGAAGATTTTTTAAGATTTCACTATAGCCATATAATGCAAAAAAAGGTTTTTCGACCCATCAACATGGCTTGAAGGAATCTGATATTGGGTCACTTAAGGACCATTTCTACAAAATCATTTAAAAATTGGCCAGACGCTTTCGGAGGAGAAGGTTTTCTTAAGTTTTAACTATAGCCATATAAGGCAAAATAGCACCGACCCCTGTCGGCCAGCTTTTTCGACCCATCAACGTGGCTTGAAGGAATCTGATAGTTGGTCAACCTTGGATAATTTTTACAAAATTATTTGAAAGTCGGCCTGACACTTTCGGAGGAGAAGATTTGTTAAGTTTTCACTATAGCCATATAGAGGGTCACCCAATGAATATTTCTACAAAATTATTTTAAAATCGGCTTTACACTTTTTGAGAAGAAGAATTTTTAAGTTTTCACTAAAGCCATATAAGTCAGAAAAGCCCCGGCCCTGGTGGCCATGTTTTTTGACCAATCAACATGAATTAAAGGAATATGATAGAGGGTCACCCAAGGATCATTTCTACAAATGTATTTGAAAATCGGCGAACCAGTTTGGGAGAAGAAGAATTTTTAAGTTTTTTTCGTTTGGTCGCCATGGAAACAAGAATTCCGCATGGATCCCACAAATGTGAAGAAATTCTTGTGATACCATTGAGAGGATGCTTTCTGTGAAGTTTCATCCCAATTGACCTACTGGTGAAGATGTTGACGGACGAAGCACGACAGACAACGCACGACGGACGCCGAACGACGGACGCCGGACGACGGACGCCACCCAAAAGACGATCATAATAACTCACCTTGAGCACTTCGTGCTTAGGTGAGCTAACAAGATGTTTTGGGCAACAGCGCGAGTTAGATTTAACAAGTGTATCACTGTCTTTTTATATGACGAAGTTCCGCCTGTTACAGTGTAAACCCCACCAACACTATGACGTATATGAAACAAATGATTGGACAGTCCCTCGTGTCAATTGCAACATATAGGGAATAGTTTGTTGCAGCAGCAATACGTCGCTTTGTATTTTACTACGAGACACATGGAAACAAACGATATCTTGAGAGATCAAAAATGTCAATTTTCCCATGCTTTTTTTGTATACCGATCTAAACGTTTAAGGCATACAAAAGACCCAAATAAGTCTTGGTTGTACACGATATAATGTGTGTCACCGTTAATAACCAATCAGTACGAATGGAATAATTTAGAGTTACTCGTTTACCTATTAAAGGCTTTCATTTTGTTCTGTTAACCCTTTCGCTGCCAAAGGCAATTAAAGGCTTTTGCGAACAATGCATATTTAGGTGAGACAGCTCGGTACTGTCATTCATGAAATCTTCATTCTTTGCCACTAAGACATTACATTTTTACAATTGTCCTGTTCGACGAAAAATAGAATAGTCCAATGTTCGACATGGAAGAGTCGACTCCTTAACATTCAGCAATGAAAGAGTTAAGACTACATATTTCGATATTACTTTATGGTCAGATTTTCTGGTTCAGATGAGTAAACTGGTTAAAATCTCGTATGACTCAATTAAGACTGCGACGATTAGTTTGGGTTCCTACAAAATAGTGTTTAGGAATTTGTAATATGCAACTTATCTAGAGGTCTGCTGGGTGCTTATACTATGGAAGCCCTGGAGGGACTTCTTACTTCAATACTTCTAACTTCCATACTTCTAATTTCATTACTTCTAACTTCAAAATTTCTAACTTCATTACTTCTAACTATATTCACTTCTAACTTCTAACTTCATTACTTCTAACTTCCAACTTCCTTACTTCTTACTTCATTACTTCTAACTTCATCACTTCTAACTTCTAACTTCATTACTTCTAACTACATTCACTTTTAACTTCTAACGTCATTACTTCTAACTTCCAACTTCATTACTTCTAACTTCAATACTTCTAACTTCCATACTTCTAACTTCATTACTTCTAACTTCCAAACTTCTAACTTCATCACTTCTAACTTCTAACTTCATTACTTCTAACTGCATTCACTTCTAACTTCTAACTTCATTACTTCTAATTTCATCACTTCTAACTTCTAACTTCTAACTTCATTACTTCTAACTGCATTCACTTCTAACTTCTAACTTCATTACTAGTTAGAAGTTAGAAGTGATGAAGTTAGAAGTTAGAAGTAATGAAGTTAGAAGTGAATGTGGTTAGAAGTAATGAAGTTAGAAGTTAGAAGTGATGAAATTAGAAGTAATGAAGTTAGAAGTTTGGAAGTTAGAAGTAATGAAGTTAGAAGTATGGAAGTTAGAAGTATTGAAGTAAGAAGTCCCTCCAGGGCTTCCATATTATACACTTTGATAGTTCTCGTTTATAAAGTATATTCGATTTTATATTCGTCACCTTTTCTCCGTTTTGTATCAGGGAATGGCTTATCGCTTTCCAAATCTGCTGCAGGCGACTTTAAAACATCTCTTCAATATGGACAATCTCTTTTTAGAGTTGAAAGCATTTTATGCAAATGCAGAATTTGCTAATTATGAGCAATTTCTTACTTCTTCACAATATTTTTAAAATTCGCTGGCTACAGATACGTAAACTAGAGTATGCAAGTGGAAAAGGCTTAACCCTTTTCCACATACAACAAATCTGCAACAGACGAATTTGAACATAGTTTGTCAAAAACTAGAAAGTCTCTATAATTGAATGGATAACCTATGACTAAAAGTGGAAAACATTGTGGCAAATGGAGAAATTGCTCGTCTTGAGCAATTTCCTCTTTTGTCACTATGTTTTCAAATAGCCATTTGCTGCAAGCGTCAGAAAGCGTCTATATGAGGGAAAGGCTTAATTATCTAAGGGGGGAGGGGGTGGGGTGCACCGATCATCATAATCATTTTGTTTTGACATCCTTTCCATCTCCATTGATTGTAAAATAATCGGTCTTTACCTGAAGTAATGACTTCAATCGCACTAATGAGGTGCGTCATACATATAATGGGTCCAAGTTGCATCTTCATAAAAACATATTCGCCAGCCTAGTTAAACTCGTTTGGTTACAGTCCTGCATTTTTGCCAGAAGCTGAATTCAACGGTATTGTAGTTCTGCGTCTTCGGACAGACTTTAATCAGACTGTGTCGATGCACAAGCTCGCATTAGTCTTCACTGTTCACACATGTATTTAGACTACTCTTTGCATGACTTGGCTCATTTGTTAGAGTCCTGAGTAGATCTGAAGTTCCATTAATCGTTTAAGCCTTTCCCACTTGCAGACGCATTATTACGCATCCGAGTACCAGATAAGGAGGGGTTTACGGCTCTTCTCCACACAATATATATCGTATTATCCAACCAAACCCTATGTTGTGTGTACTCAAAGTACATTGAGACGATTCTTTCGAGTACCCACAACATAGGGTTAGCGGATAGAATAAGGATTTTAGAACAAGCATAACGTTCCTTATCTAGAACTCTGTGCTCTTAATGAATAATTTCCCCTATTGCCACAATGATTTCCGTTATATTAAATAATTATTCTACGATTTGTAAAGAGTTTCTATACTTCTGCGAAAATGTTTTCAAAGTTGCATGCTGCAGATTTGTTATATGTGGAAAAAAATAATTACAATGTATATGTATTATTTGTAAAATCGTCTGTATTGATACTATCTGGAGAAACAAGGTGTTATCTGGAACACTGAGGGTATCATTTTATTCGCAGACAAAACAGTATTGTGGGTGATAACTTGAATTGCCAGTCTCCAACGATAAAACCCTACCATTGACATGACCGTACAACGTAAGTATGAGCTAACGGAAAATCATAATAAGCAAAACAAACAACTATCATATGTAATGGTCGATTAACTGATATGAGTTTACCTAAACGGAGTGAAGATAAAAAGAAATGATTGCTTTTAAAAGACTTACCTGAAAAAGCTTGTTGGAAAGAAGACTTTCTCTTGCATACACCGTCGGTACATTTGTAAAGGCCAATGCAGGAACACTCGTCGTTTGTAGAGCAGGTTTTCAATTCAATGTCGTCACAGTCACTCTGTTTCGGAAAAAGAGTAGGTAAGTAATAGCGCATTTTACATCTACATAAACTAGCGTATTGCTCAATAGCATTCAAATGAATCAATGTACAATTGTGCATACATGTTTACATGCACATGTGTGAACATAAAACGTACGCATTAACAAGTGAAGTCATCCAAAAGCTTTTAGTGTCTACACATATGCGTTTCAAAGACACTCCGTCTACACGAAAATAGTATGCAATCATCTGTGTGCGGTTAAAAACGGAGATACGACAATACCAGTTTTTTCATGAAACACACATAAAACATTACAATGATAAAAGAGATATAAGTAATTCTGACAAGTCATGATTTACCAGTTAAATTCCAACTATAAACATGAATTATAGCCATAAACAAAACAAGACCATTCGAAGGAACACAGACGATAAGATGTGTTGTATATGAGAAAGATTTAACCTGCACATCATATAATGCATTGTTAATACCTTTGCAAAAGACCTTTACACTTTGGCTTGGTAAGTGTACATTGCGTTTAGCTACATCTGTGTATTGCGATGTATCAGGTGTGTTTGTGATGACAAATGATTCAACAACAAACTTTACGCATGGGAATGGCTATGCTTAAATACATGTTGCTAACTTTAAACTTTACCTTATCATTATTGAATCCTCCTATGCTTTGGAATGCATTTGTTTGACGGAGGGCAGGATCTTGGACACCATCTTCCGGTCCCGGATTGTTTAAATCACGATGCTTGGCTCTCCCCCAACTCTTCTCATCTGATGAAAATAGAAATTGGTCTTCATCGGACTTCGATTGAATAGGTACGAATTTCCCGAAACTCGGTACTTTGGAATATGCAAACGGATCATAATCTAAATCATTATTTTCTCCTGAAGTTAACTCTTTGAAAATACCGAAATCTGAATAATCTCGTCGCCTGCCATGTGGTGGATTGCCTGAACCTCTGTCATTATGATTGGAATTGGCCGATTTAGGATAGAATCCCTCGGATAGTGGTGGTCTATTTAAAAGTTCTATTGGTGGTCTCTGTAAGCTTTGCTTCAGTAAATCCAAACCGGTCAGTACAGGCTTGTTATGTTTGGCTAAAGCTTCGCCGAATGCAATCTGACTTAGGTTGCGATCGGCTTTGTATTCACGATCGAATATTGCCTCTTTTTCGCTTTGTTTAAGGATTGGTTGAATTTCTTCTTGAACGGAATTAATGCTAGCTGCACCATCCTTTCGATCATACACGAACACTTTAAGAGTTGTTGTTTCTAAATCTACATTTTTGTAAGGCACTGACCACATTTTAACTCCTGCGAAATGGTCGATAACTGGAACCAAGTTGGAATCTTTTACAACCTCACTTCCGACGGGGTTTGTATAGGATCGACGACTCGGAAAGAAGTCTCTGGCCATTGTTAAATACTGATGGAATCTTTTTGATGGACTTTCTCTCATCGCTTTGTTGTCAAGCATTGTTTGTACACTTTCCATTAAACGTTTTCTCACTTTCACGTCGTGTTCCAACGAGTGTTTGAGCTTATGCTTCATTGAATGTGATGATGCGAGATGTTTAGCGTGTTGATTTAAGAGAGAAGTTCGATGGGGCTGCTTTGGACGTGCTGCTAATGCATGTACTCCTAAAGCACAACCACCTGTCGCAAACACAAGAACTAAAATGTGAATTAGTCCTGGACTATGTCGACTTCCCATTGTGCGTGTTCCTGAAATATAAAAATAACACTTTCAAATTAAAAATGTGCAAACCATCAACTTACCATTAAATGTTCGTTCACTTCCGTACTGACGGAACAAAATAAAACGAATTTTATAGCTTTTAATACTGGAAAACATTTTGAAATTCTATCTCACACACACCAACTCGATCACTGTGCGTGCTGATCTGTGCGTGAATTCACATAATGACGTTCAAGGGCTACAAGCTTTATTGCTGTGTTTTTAGTTTTATAGATGTCAGAGAATGATCGTAATAATGTTAAAGTGTATCCAGGCAAAAAAATTCAATCCTAAACTTCCTACAATACAATACAAGCTATCACGTATAAGTGACCACATATGTTAACCAGTAATCAAACTGAAACGTTGGTTTTCTCGTGGAACGGCTAATTTTAAAATGTCAGAATTAACTGGGGCTCTGCGAAAACTAACCGTAAGACATTTGCGACAAGTGTATAACAAACTTAGCCAGCACAGCCAGACAGTCGCTTCTGGCTCTGTAATTTTTGACGATTAGTCGCTGAAATTTTAAAGAAACATGATGGCCTCTGTGTGATGTCCGCGCAGACTGATCCGGACCGACACATTCCGTCTCAGGGGGATATAGGTATAGAGTAATGATTCATCAAACAGAAAATCCGCAGGAGGCGAAAAGTGTCTGCCCGGTTTAGCCTGCGCGGCATGCTTAAGCTGATCCGGGGCAATACTTTACGCAGAGTCAACACTGTTGGTTTTCTCGCAGGACGGCTCAGTTGTTTAATAAAAGACTTTAGTTGTAAGTTTTGTTCTACAACGGATTTGGGGCAGGTTGAAATTTGACCACGGGGACTTGAGGCAATTTGGAAACTCATCAAAGTGGATTTTTAGCAAGCTGAATATTGAGTTATGCTTTATGTGCAGTTTAGAAGTTGGACCATGATCATTGGATTGCTTTTCATACGGACCAAAGATGTACAGTTTTGCTATATCTATCATTTGCGATATTTACATATATTAATGGTAGTATAAACCCCTTTCAAAAATATTACGGATGCATATGACCGCAAACAGCAATGCATGAAAATTCCCTCTTCAACGACAACATTGGTTAACTACCATTTACAATGACCCTAGTTTTTTACAGTGTTTCTTAAAATTCATTTTATGGAAGCATATTTTGGACCATAAGTAATGTAAATATAATTATACACACCATTGTAGAAACATAGTGAAAATGATATCCATGGTAAGTTGACAACACACTTTTTAATACATGCGGATCTTTCTATATTAATGAAGTGTTACAATCTTCGATGCATTGCAACTTTATACCAGAAGTTAGCGACAACGTTTTGAATGCAACATGTAAGAAGTATGGCAACACAATATATACCGCGCTTCCAGGGATGATATAGTATTTTACCAGGGACTCCTATACTAGAGGTTAAACGACGTTTTACATTTGAGTCATATTGACTTCATAGTTTCCATGTTGCTTTACGTTGTTGGAACTATGTGGACACTTTTTCAGGAACATAAAGAGGATATTATGTCGCGGTAGTGATACATGTTTTAGTAGTGTACTACGAGACCGAAGGTTGAGAAACATGTCAAAGTGTCCACGTCCCGAGTAGACACTATTTAAACCTGTATCGCTACCTCAACTTAACTTTCCTTTTATTATATAACATATAGTATAGAAAACAATACAAATGTATATTTTCCAAAGAAAGAAAAAAAAAATTTACACATAAAATATATTTTATTATTAATTAACTATTGCGTATTTGACGCGATACTAGAACAACCGTAGAGCTAATACAGAACAAAAGAAGACAATATTTGCTAAAACTCGCCTAATATGGACCAAGTCGGCCAATATGAATTTCTGCCGTTTTCATTGGCTACAAAACTCGCCAAATACGAAATCTTGAGGAATGGACCATTTTCATTGGCTGTCGAAACTCGCCTTATACGAGAATGGTGGAACACAAAAATTAATTAGGTAGCCGTCATTTTTAAAGATCAACGCATTGAATTGACAAAGTAACCGATTTTAACTTATATTTTCCGCCATATTAACCATTAATTGTTTATTTAAGATTATAACTAAAGACTCATGTATTTATAAAAAAGTTGAAATAAAATACTTATTAATTAGGTGATTTCATATTGGCCGAGTTATTTGTCCTCTGTCAGCAGTATTGTCCTTCGCCCTTTGGGCTCAGGCCAATACTGCATACCTCGGACAAATAACTCGGCCAATATGAAATCACCTAATTAATAACATTATATTATTTGCGTGTGAACCACGCCCAACTACCATATTTTGAAGGACGTAAAAGCATATATTAATGACGTCACATCATATTTTAGTGACGTACCATTACCATATTAATGCGGAATTTAAATCAGTCGTGTTTGAACTACGTATGACCATCTCCAAGTATTTGTGCCGGAAACAAATGTGCAGGTATATTATAAATTGTGACTTCAATAGGTCGACACCAGTCCGTTCATTCCAATGAAAAATTGGTTGATCAGTTTTAGAGAATTTCACATTTGTTCTTACCTTAAAACAAAATATGCTTAATATAAAGTAGTTGTTTTAATAAAACATGATTTTGTTTCAACCTGGAATTATATCGAAATATTGTATGGATTGGAATTGAAGAACGTGACTGTCTTTTATGAGTTCCACAAAGTAGAGACATAAACGTTTATACATGACTCTGCTGAAAAAAGACATGTTAATAGTCCATCATCCCTGGTTTGTATATTAACAATAAATAGTCTTGGTGGCTGCCCTTTTAAATTATAAGAATCATAGAATAAGCCCAGCAAAAAGTGTAACGCTAAAAGAAGTTTCATCCTATTCTCCTTTTGGAATAAGAGTAAACAAACATTAAGGCCTCTGCGTAATGTATCCGCGCAGACTGATCCGGGTCGACACATTCCGTCTAAGGGGGATAATGGTATAGAGTAATAATTCCTGAAACAGTAAATTCACAGGAGGCAAAAAATGTCTGTCCGGGTAAGCTTGCGCGGCGGCATGCTTATGTTGATCCGGGTCGATACTTCCACAATGTTGGTTTTCTCGCGGGTCTGCTCGTATCACGACGTTACATGGGTAAGTTATCAGTTCTACTGGTCCTTATATCCTGACACGAGTCAGCTAGTCGTAATACTAACCCCGCGACCCTGAACGCCAAGGAGGACAGCCACTGCTACCATTATAAAGTATTTGAACCTAAAGAACGATCCGATTTCAAAAGTAATGTTTCTGTCGACTGTCTATCAACTTTATGATTTCAGTTTTCTAGACGTAAAAGTGTAAAGAACGTTGACTGAAAACGGTATACCCATATCAGTAACCTGGGAACAATCGGTTAGTAAAGGACCGAGAACTAGGGGAGTACAGCATAAAACAATATGAGTACTCATGTGCATCAATGATGAAGGGTATAATGGATTTTACTTTACAGAGTCTCTAAGAAACCGTCTGTGAATAATCGACGAACTGAACGTGTGTTAAACGATCATAACTTGAGATTAATTGTCATTCTTTGAAAAACTCCCGTGAATTCTATACATTAGCTTTGGAAATATATTTAGGATCACTGAGGTCGAACTAAAGGTCACTGATGCTATATTAATTGTTACACTAAGTTTGGTCACATCGAAAAATGAATTCAATTGCCTCGTGCTGGGATTTATTCTTTTTTGCGCGATAATGCCTCTCGAATTGATGTGTACGTGCATCCGTCTATTTGTCAAGTAAGATTGCATTGACTTCGTACATGATAAGCAGATTAATTGTTATTGGATGCCTCTTGAGTTAAGCCGCCGTGATCAACAGCGACCATTTAACCAACGCTTGTGTATCCGTGGCTCGCGCCTGTCTCTGTCTCTGTCTGTCTCTGTCTCTGTCCTGCTCAGTCTCTCGCTCTGATCTGCTACTCCCTCTGTCTTGGTCTCTCTCTTCCTCCTGCTCACCCCCCACCATTCCTCGCAACCCCCCCTCTCCCCCCCCCTCCCCCACCTCTACCTCCCTCTCTCTCATCTCTCCACTCACCCAACTTCATCTCTCTCCTCTCCATCACACTCTCCTCTCTCACTCTCTCTCTCTCACCACCTCTCTCTCTCTCTCTCTCTCTCTCACTCTCTTCTTCTCCACTCTCTCTTCTCTCACTCTCTCTCTCACTCTCTTCACTCTCTCTCATCTCTCTCTCTCTCTCACACCGTACTCACAAGGCGTTATTCTCGGCAACTGGGCTAGATCAAACAAAAATGTCATTCTGAAACGAGCTTTGACAGTAAGAAACAGCACACTGTATTTTAATGGAAGGATATAATAAATGACAAATACACATTTAGAAGTCATGAGCATCTTATATTCGACTGAGCTATCGTGGCTCCGCTAAGTTGATTGTGTGACCATAGTCGAAATACATCAACAATATATGTAACCTATACATTGAAGAAGGGCTTGAAAGGTCCAGAGAAACGGTACTACGTCACAGATTCGTTGTGACTTCTCATTTGAAAACTGCAAATTGCCCACCTGGCAATCATTCTCATTAGCAGACTTTGCCTTTGTCATAAATGTGTAAATGTATCAACTTATCACAATTATTGCTTCAAAATAATCTTACAAAACCGTCTAGCAAAGGCTTTGCCTTAATTAAATCATATGATTATGTTTAATGGACATATTACTGACAATGCAAAATCAACAAACTCGTTGTGAAATGTTTAAACATAAATATTTATCTTAGTTGATCAACAACCTGGATGAGTTTTAGAATTGGAATAAAACAGAGTATTTCATTATGAAGTGTTTTGACGTCAGCCTGTGTTATGAAACGGAATATTTTCCGAGTGCTATATAAGTTGGAAGAGACATGTCATATAGAGTATTTAATGCCGTAATAATAAAACGACATTGTCTAAAATACTCTCAAAAGATCGGAAAGCTTGATGGCTAGATCTAATAAGCGCCTTGATAGTGTCTTCTATTTAACGATTTCATGCAAACTGAAGTATTATTATGTCACCAACGCACAAGTTTATGGGCCTCTGTATTTTTATAAAATAGGAGGATAATCTCAGTCTGTTGTGTGAATCTGCTGCCAATATATCACAATTAATGGCTTAAAGCACGATAGATGTAATAATTCTTTCTTTAATCTTCAGCTTCAAAACGTGGAAACGTTTCTATCAAACATCCATTAACTACATGTCATATATGTGTACCTAGAGAGCACCCGTAACAGTACGCTAAGTGACCCATATAATTGATAAGTAACGTGAGTGACATGTTCTCACCTACAGTGGGATAGTAACATTAGGTTTATAGTTTTTTTGTGTTGGTTCGAGGCTGTTAGACAAGCCATACATGTCTGTGCTAGTTACTTTCCTTTTTAGAATCAAGACAATAATACGATTTATATTTAGAGTTGGTTATTGAAACACTGGGTACACCCTTTCCCGCATTCAGACGTATTCTGACGCCACTGCGGCAGACTAAATCAATTAATCAAAAGTAAGGAACTCTCTATGAGATTATTTCTTTTTAAATTATTATTGAAAAACATTGAACAAATTGTGGCAAAAGGACTAATTGCTCATTATGAATAGTTTCTCTTTTGAAACATTGTTTTCAAAAGTCGTTTGCCGCAAGATGAAGTACAAGCTGTTTAATGGTCATAACCATAAAATGATTCGATATGTTGGCCCATTGGCCTTCTTCCGGATTTAACAAT
The DNA here is from genome assembly GCA_031761405.1 of Serripes groenlandicus. Classification (NCBI taxonomy): domain Eukaryota; kingdom Metazoa; phylum Mollusca; class Bivalvia; order Cardiida; family Cardiidae; genus Serripes; species Serripes groenlandicus. Next base: position 24,656,581 of record JASEVX010000007.1, on the reverse strand, counting down.
GATTTATAGAATCTATGTTGTGTCTATGTTAAATAAGGAACATGTAATCTCCATAGTTAATTATATGAGCCGTTCCACGAGAAAACTAACATTATGGACTCTGCGTAATGTATCGACCCGGATCAGCCTGCGCAGGCAAATCCGGGCCGACACATTCTGTCTCAGGGGGATTGAGATATAAAGTAATGATTCCTCAAACAGAAAATCCACAGGAGGCGAAAATTGTCTGAACGGATTAGCCTGCGCGTCATACTACGTAGGCTGATCCCGGTCGATATTTTACGCCGAGTTCACAATGTTGGTTTTCACGTAGAACGGCTCAATTATATAATGGTGAGTTGTAACACTCATCTGTAACACTCATCTGTAACACTCATCTGTAACACTCATCTGTAACACTGTTCTGTAACATGAATGTTTATATAAGATAGGGGTCGTAATAACGTCCGGCAGTTACGACGGTAAAATAGGAAAACGATCCTAATGCCACAAGTACCATTGTTATTTCAGAACATGTAAATCTTTCCAATGCAGAGTGTAATGTTTTATATACTTGTCCGGCTTGGCATTTTAGAACAGTCCATAGTCAATTATAGGACAGTCATGTCATAAAAGTTGAGTCCGGCAGCATGCGATCAGTGGTCAGAAGGCGCGATGATGTGACCTTCCTTAGTGGCACAGGCTTCACACAGTCGATTCCAGCAATTCAACGGTTTAATACATATGATATTATGAAAGTCACACACAATTATCTCATAATATAGTTGCGATCTGTGCTTAATGCGACTCAAGTTATCATTATTGATGGCCTTTGATGTAAAAGTCATTTTGAACAGTTTTCCAATGATATCACGACGACCAGTACAGTACGCATAGACATGTTTACGACGACCAGTACAATACGCATTGGCATATTTACGACGACCAGCATGCATAGGCATATATACAACGCCCAGTACGCATATGCATATTTACGGCGACCAGCATGCATATGCATATTTACGACGACCAGTACGCATAGGCATATTTACGACGACCAGTACTCATAGGCATGTTGACGATGACCAGCATGCATATTTACGACGACCAGTACGCATATGCATATTTACGACGACCAGTACTTATAGGCATGTTTACGACGACCAGCATGCATAGGCATGTTTAAGACGACCAGCACGCATAGGCATGTTTACGACGAGCCGTACACATAGGCATGTTTACGACGACCAGTACACATAGGCATGTTTACGACGACTAGTGCACATAGGCATGTTGACGACGACCAGTACGCATATGCATATTTACGACGACCAGTACACATAAGCATGTTTACGACGACCAGTACACATAGGCATGTTTACGACGACCGGTACGCATATGCATATCTACGACGACCAGTACACATAGGCATGTTTACGACGACTAGTACACATAGGCATGATTATGACGACCAGTATGCATATACATGTTTACGAAAACCAGTACACATAGGCATGTTTACGACGACCAGTACACATAAGCATGTTTACGACGATCAGTACACATAGGCATGTTCACGACGACCAGTACACAAAGGCATGTTGACAAAGACCAGTACACATAAGAATGTTTACGACGACCAGTACACATAAGCATGTTGACGACAACCAGTACACATAAGCATTTTTACGAAGACCAGTACACATAAGCATGTTTACGACGCCCAGTACACATAGGCATGTTTACGAAGACCAGTACGCATATGCATGTTTACGACGACCAGTACGCATAGGCATGTTTACGATGACCAGTACACATAGGCATGTTTACGACGACCATTACGCATATACATGTTTACGACGACCAGTACACATAAGCATGTTTACGACGACCAGTACGCATATACATGTTTACGACGACCAGTACGCATAGACATGTTTACGACGACCAGTACACATAAGCATGTTTACGACGACCAGTACGCATAGACATGTTTACGACGACCAGTACACATAATCATGTTTACGACGACCAGTACGCATATACATGTTTACGACGACCAGTACGCATATGCATGTTTACGACGACCAGTACGCATAGACATGTTTACGACGACCAGTACACATAAGCATGTTTACGACGACCAGTACGCATATACATGTTTACGACGACCGGTAAACACAAGCATATTTACGACGACCAGTACGCATATGCATGTTCATGAAGACCAGTACGCATATGCATGTTCATGAAGACCAGTACGCATATGCATGTTTACAACGACCAGTACACATAGGCATGTTTACGACGACCAGTACGCATAGACATGTTTACGACGACCAGTACGCATATACATAATATATAAATATCCAATATTTATTAAAAGTGTTTCGGATGACTATTCGACATAAAAAACATCTGAGGTACAACACGCTTTTTCTGGAAAGCTGATATTGTAATTTAGATAGATATTATACCTACAGTAGGGAAATGTAAAGATGTTACACTTTCACCCATGTTTCAACAAGATATATCCCGTTTTATTATATGCCTGTTTATTTTCCGGTGGAAATACACACATATTGACATGCGCAAATACACCACGGCAGATTAAAATTCCGTATCTATATGCGGTGTAAATACAAGATTGTGACGTCATACAGTGACGTGACCGGTTTGATGATGATATTGGGCGGGGCATACATATTGGAATGCATTATGGGGCGTGGCGTAATTTGAAGCGATATTCATCCGCCCTTCATAATCTTAATTTTACGGTTAATAAAATGTAAACTAAATAAATGTTCGCTGCTCATAGATTGTAGGTATATAATAAAAGGAATATTACGTTGCGGGAGCGATAAATGTGTTCGTATTGCACGACTCGTAGCGTGGGAAAATCCATATCTTACTCGACCTTCGTACTTGTAGTGCAATACAAACCCTTTTATCGCTCCCGCAACGTAATATTCCGTATTTATTATATGCCTGTACATTTTCCGGTGGAAATACATGCAGATTGACATGCGCAAATACACCACGACAGATTAAAATTCCGTATCTACATGCGGTGTAAATACAAGATTGTGACGTCAGACAGTGCGCGGAATACTTTCAGCGAGGTATCCCCAATAAACAATGTATTGAATCTGTATATTTAATAGTTTTTTCGCTCTTCATCGATCGTAGGTATATAATAAAAGGAATATTACGTTGCGGGAGCGATAAATGGGTACGTATTGCACGACTCGTAGCGTGGAAAATCCATATCTTACTCGACCTTCGGTCTCGTAAGATATCGATTTTTCCACGCTACTTGTCGTGCAATACAAACCCTTTTATCGCTCCCGCAACGTAATATTCCGTATTTATTGTATACTTTGATATTGTTCCTTCTTGTTTCCATATGAACAAAGGATGCAATATCATTTGATATAGCACGGGTTGATATTGCACTGGAATCTTTTTCACGTGACACTAAGGACGGAACTATTTCCATACACTAACGTTACAAAGCGCTCTCATCCAACCTTTCATGATTTAGAGCTAACTTCTACTTCTACTTTGTTACTGTCAGGGCTCAGTGCATCGCAGGCAAGTGAAGTGAAGCCATTTAAGTGGTTAAAACAACTAATTAGGCATATTTACAAATATAAATGAAATAAAAAAACATCTGTGTCGTTTAGGCTGTGTATCAATATAGACGGGACTTGAATCAGTTTACAGATGTGATCTGCTCAAGGTTCGACTCTCTGATAGTCCTAGAAAAAAGCTGTGCTTATACGGTTCGTATTACATTGTTTGGTACATCTTTTATAGATGACACGTAGTGAAATAATCGATAGATATACACAAAACCCAATCTGATCTATTTTAGCGTTAGCTATGGTAGTAAACACGTACGTAGTTTCTGACGTAATAATGTGACGTGTACATCAATAATATTGCTCGATTGTTGTTTTGATTGTCGTTGACGATCTATTATAAGTGTATCAACAAATAAAGAGGGATTCATAACTGCTAGGATGAATAGGCAAATGACTGTTTTAAAGGTAGGCATATGGCACATTCTCATATTGGATATGTCTTCAGATTTGTTTTGTTATCCTCCGATGTGAAGTTTATCAACGCAGTAGCCTTTATATGTATATCAAAGATGTGTGTTCGCTTTTACTGAACATACTGCGAGGTCAAAAAGCCCTTTTAAAGGGGCATCTAAATCGTAATAAAAAAAATAAATATCCAGGCGTAAATACAATAATAAGATAATACACGAGTTCTTAATGGAAAACACTGTTAGAAAGGCGTTACACATCATTTTGTCGACGATTCCAATTTCGAGTCGACATCAATGGCGGCTCGTAAATTATATGTTCCGCGACCTTAGCAACCAGCGTAAAGGAGAGTATAATTGCGCGATATATCGTTAATGTTTAATTATCTAAACAATCCAAAACGACTGTTAATTTTCTAATAGTGTGACGTGTTTAAAACAAACAAAACGACACATTTTAAATAGCCAATATCAAATTATACAATAAAAAGGTTATTGCATGATTATGGGAATCTATTGTGTTGGGACTCGTTCCTACGGCGGAGTTCTGCCCTTGCAAGCTCGGGCAACTCAGCCGAAGGAACTCGTCTAACACAATATTTTCCATATTGATGCAATAACCTATAGTATTTATAGATGTCAAAAGTCGATAAGTAATAATATTCATAAATTAGAGCTCTAGTTAACGGGTATTTTTCATGTTCTAAAATCCTTATTTGACATTCAATCCCTATGTTGTGGGATTCTTTTGAGTACCCACAACATAGGATTGTGTTGAGTAATTAGAGAAATATTCTGGGGAAAGGACCAGTCCACTCCCTCTCATCTATCTAGTCCTCTGATTAGTATAGAATTATCCATCAAACTAGTCAAGTATGGATTTGGTAACATCAACCATTGCATTCTATATGAGTCACAGCATATGCGAATCGACTTTTAAAGGTTAGTATATATGCACCGTCAAAATAGTCAAGTTTGCACGTGACTGGGTCTTTTGGGTAATATAAACCAATTGTATTCTATGTGTCAATTCATTTATGAAGTAATAAGTACATGTGTCACATCATATATGAATCGACTTTTAAAGGTTTTCAAATTAAGGGCAAGATGATTTAATTACATAATATGCAGTGGACGTATTATCGCTGAGTGCATGGTATTTCATTGTTGAAGTGTAAGCTTCGTTATTCATTTATATATTTAATTATATTAAACAATTAAGTGATAAAGTCATATCAAGAAAGCGGCGCTACAAGAACTGCTTGTATGCTGATCTAATAAGTTCCGTTTCGGGTAATGGTAATTAAACAATAAATTCGATTGTTCGCATGTTCGATTTATCGCATGTTCGATTTATCGCGAGTCCACTGTTTTGTCGAGTTTTGGTCATATCGTATCTCAAGAAACGTCGACTCTTTTGATACGACTTGATTGCGAACGAGAAAAATCCTGATCGGACTGGTCGACTATTAATGCTATTCTTGATCTTCTTTTATCGCAAAGTCCAGAATGTCGGTTTCTTTATCCTCGGTTCCCAGGCTATTCATAACATATATGATATATTTTATGAATAGCCTGGGAACCAGGGATGGTTTTCTTGTGACTTAGCTGAATTATAATATCGCCATACGCCTTTAACGTCTATTACAAAGGACATACTTCACCATCAGATAATAGACGTCAACCACAATACCTCTTGTAATGAATAGTGACGTCGTTAATCACTATCCCATATATTGACAATGTCAAATCGAAAACAATTGTAGTCGTGGTGAATGAAGGTATAATTCTAAGACAAATAACAAGACGAATTTTGATGCTAAGCATCAAAGACGCCGCGCATGATTTTAAAGCATGACTTAAAGGGAAGCAGATGCAGTTCAATACATTTAAATAACCTGTGCAACAGGATGTAAATATTTTGAACAAGAAGGCCAAATATGCCTTTATCTTAAACAAGAAGGCCAAGATGTTCCTTTATTGCTCACCTGGATACCATAGTCTATAATAAAATATTATCAAGAGCAAAAAGGGTCCATTTCGACGTAGGGATTATACACTTTATATGCTAGGATCTATGTGATATTCAGCATGTAAAGTTTAGTCTTCAAACCATTTGGTTTACCGTTTGCTTAACCTGGACTGCAACAGTAAAGTGTCATACAAGCTGAAGTTTCTTAATTTTAAATCTGCTCTTATTAGATCAATTAGATTAACAAAAAACATAGATACTGAAATATTAACATATATTAACTTAAGTGTTAATGCCTCTAGTTATAAGTTAAGTATGACACAAGCTTTGGAAGGAGAGAGGGAAGTCTATTCTCCTTCCAGTTGAGCAGAAGTATGATAACAAAAGACGAGAGTATATAAACAAAAAATACAAATAATTCTAACGAGTTTAAAGATATTTAATATCAAAATTAAGCATTTATGAAATTAAAAGAAAAAATACTCTTGTATAGTCAACATATAGCAAGAATACAATGGTCTGAATGAACAACTGTAAGGGGAGGAACGTTTTAAGTTTAGTAATACAACAGAAATAAATAGGAAAAAACATCACCCGAATCTTTTTTTCTGAGCTTTGATGAATCGAGTCGTCAGAGCAGTAAACCAAACAATTTAAAAAGCGTGGCCTAGTGAACTCCGTAAACCAACTCATAAAAATAGCTTAGCCTAGTTAGTTGGGGAACACTTATTAAAAACAATTTAAATGTGTCTAAAGTTTTGTAATAACGGTAAACGATGTACATATTTTGTATCTTGTTGTTTCTTAAATCAGTTAATACAATTTATTCAATCATAAAGGCTGTTTTTTCAAACATATTACAGAGTTTTTCTTTACAATAATATTTGTTGGTTGCTCCCTTTTCGATTACGTCACCCCATGGTACAAAATTAAAACCTATCCCATACTGACGCCGCGCTTCCACGCGGCATCAATAACAAGAGCGCCGCAAGCGGACGCCAACGCTCGTCTTCTATTTCTAAGTCGGAAAAGGGGCATTTCTGAATAATTATTAAAGCCAGAGTTATGTGACTTGGTATAGACATGTCGAGGGCTTGGCGTGAAACGGTTGTAACTAAAAACCTTTTTTGAAAACCCTGGTGTAGGGGCAATTTTGACCCCTTTGTAAACAATGCAAATTTAGGTGCTATTGCTCAGAACGAGCAATGGCACCTAAATTTCCATTGTTTACCAAGAAAAATTATTTAACGCTTATAAAGACTTTATGGTGAGGTGATTAACCTTAGTAAAAAAAATACCAATTTTAGTTACAACCGTTTCACGCTAAGCCCTCGAGGTGTATACTTCCTAGGAACATGTGTATACTTCCTATGTGTGTATACTTCCTAGGAACATGTGTATACTTCCTAGAAACATGTGTATAATTCCTAGGAACATGTGTATAATTCCTAGGAACATGTGTACCAAGAATCATTTGAACATGTTGAACGGTAGTTGAGCCATGCTGCGAATCCCCGCATCACATGACAGCTCAACTAATATAATATTACGAGTAACAAAAGTCAATTCCTAGAAGAGACAGTCGAGTATATGTTGGATGGTGAAATGATGTACTCCGGGTTATATCACCTCTCTTGATTAGTGTCAATGCATCATAAATGATGATGTGATAAATATAACAATCGTTTCTCCTCACGTCAAACATCAGGATTATTAATACGCTCCTTAAATTCGTACTCTATAAACTGAGCCCATCCGTGACAAAAGATACCAGTTGACTTATCCGCACAGTCTGATCAATACCTAAACTGTTCATATATTACCTGCACACTCTTGGTAGATGATTCTGACAGCATGTAGAGAATCTAATAAGACGGGGTAGATGTACAGATTGATCTGAAATGCAAACTTGAACCTTTCCCCGTGGACGGGAACAATAATCATGATATAGTGTCCGGCAGATATTTGATATAAAACGTGTTACTGTGTGTGTCTTAATGTCCTTGTGTGTTATATAGTAGATGACTTGTTACTTGTTATTTAATGGATGACTTGTATTTGTGTCTTATTTGAAGTATGGTATGTCACTGGGTATTATTTAAAACATGACTTGTTACTGTGTTATTTAATATATGACTTGTAACTGTGTTTTATTTAATATATGACCTGATACATGCCCCACACAATTATGTTAACTATGCCGTATGGGGGAATTGTGGAAGATTCCCGCTATAAATATGTATCGATGTATCACACATTCTAAACATGCCTAATGAAAGATATGTTAAAAATGTTAACTTATGTTGAAACTCTTGAAACTGTTGAAACTCTTAGATGAAAACGGGTATCAAAATGTGAAAAATAATCTTTTTATGAATGGTTTTGGTTATGTTTGGGAGAGTCAATATGTAACTAACAAAGCATACTGTATTGCATGTAATGAAAGAAAGTTGAAAAACCAGTTGAAAGATCAGTTCTACCAAATATGACATGACCTCTGTAGTAAACGGTCTTACTATTGTTACTGTAAACCTTATTTTGCTGCTTGTGGCTTAAGATTAGATGTTGTTTAAATACATTGTTTACGTCGACGCACGTCGCCTGGACGCGGATACCCGATGACACCAGATGACGGACACACAGAGTGAACATAAAAGCACTCTGTTGTCAGGTGAGCAAAACAACCAGACAGTCTTATAACAAGTGGCTGTTATTTGTAGGCGTTTATATATCGTTAACAGATATACACATATTAGGGCAACATTTAATTAATGTAATTACTTCTCTTTTGAGTTACTCCAACAAACAGTAGATTGCGCAGCTGCTGGGGGATCCTAATTACTCCTGAGAAATGACACATTCAATGCACTTCATCGCGAATCTTTATCAATCCTTATTAACCCTTAGCCACATATAGCAAATTGCAGCAAACGCCTTAATAACGTAGCTCAATTATTAAAACTCTCTATACATTCAATTTTATTTACTGAAGAGTGTTTAAACATTGTGGCAAACAAAGAAACTGCACTTGATGAGCGATATCTCCTTTTTCACAATATATTCAAAAGTCTAATGCTGCAAAAATTGTGTCTGCATTTGGAAATGGTTCACAGAAACAGTGTCTTCTTATCATCATATCATCAATTGGAAAGCAATTTCAATATTTAATCAGAGAACTAGATAAGGGGTTGTAAACTGGTCATTACTCGGAGTTTTGTGAGAAGGGTGTCAACCTCGGGGACAGGATATGATGGTTCGATTCTCCGGTAGATCATGCCAATAACTTTACTATAATCAAACGCATAAGTAAAGGTACACGTTAACATGTCTGAACACTGCAGGTTGAGAGCAGTCTTTCAATCTACCCAGTTTTATCAGGATCTACACACATTGAAATAAACTTCTATCAAGCTGAATACATATAATCCACATGCAGATCTTAAACAGACCTTGAACTATATTGTTCACATAAATCAACTTGAAGCTTTTCCCACGGACGGCCTTAAATATAAAAAAAAAAAAAAGGCCCCTGAATAGTCCTACCATTAGTACGGATGGTTAATTAATGAATTTTCTTTATGTACGAGCCGTACGACCAACATAGTATTGTGTTTAACACAACCTCGCCGGGTCATACAAAAGATGGTATGGTTTTCCCGCCTTGGCGCTCAGGATTATGGAAATAGCATTAAGACCGACTCGATGGTAAATTGATAACATACCCAGTGATATTGGTAAATTACCCAGGAAACGCGATATAACTAAACAAAATTGGGTTGTGGCGTAAAACACAAAACAAACAAACAAAAACAAAATTCAACAATATGCTGTAACTGGTTAAAAACAGTCCATGTCATAGACAAGCATACATAAACGATTTTATGTCAACTAGTTAGAATTAACGATGCAAAAACCAACAATATACGCTTTTTGTAATGTGTAGAAAACGACAAATTTCAACCTCCGCGCGACGTTTTCTAAATGTTATGTATACTGCATGTCAGAGAATTCTCGAATGTTTCTTAGTCTAATTTTCGAACAGTGAAGATTTAGCTAAGACTGCGCGTGATGATCTGGATATATTCTTGTCAAAAATGCACTTTGATTGGTATACACGTAGCGACGCTCACCACATTCTGTGAAAGATCAGCTTTAACCTTGTTTTCGCGACACTTAATACTGAGAATATGAATATGAAATGTTGCATGTATAATGAAACCGCCTTGGTAGAGATAGAGAGTCGCCCTGGGGTGCGGGAGGTAGCCCGAGGACGCGGGTTCGATCGCCGACCGTATCATACCTAAGACCTTCACATCGGTTGTCATCGCTTTCCCTACTTGGCGCTAAAGGTCGATGAAACACCATAAAAAAAAAACACATGAATAATAAACTTCCGTTACAAAAGTATATTTCAAATGTTCATAATGTGATCTATTTTCTTACCTAAGTTGTTTTTTAACCCTTTCCCTCATATAGACGCTTTCTGACGCCTCTGCAGCAGACGGCTTTTTGAAAACATAGTGTCAAAAGAAGAAATTGCTCAAAACGAGCAATTTCTCCTTTTGACACAATGTTTCCCACTTTCAGTTATAGGTTATCCATTCAATTTTAGAGATTTACCATTTTTTGACAAAATATGGTCAAAGTCGTCTGCTGCAGAAATGTCGTATGAGGGAAAGGGTTAAATGATTCGATACACTAATTAAGCTTTTACCCATTGATTGGCTACATCAATATAATATTCTGTCAATTACACCTATAAGTATTTACAATAATAAACAATTGATATGATTGAGTAAGACGCTAATTATCTCTCTTCCTTATTTTACCACATACATTGAATCCGCAGAAGACGACTTCAAAACATATTGGCAAACCTATGGAAAACATCTATGAATTAAAGATTAAACATTGAAAAGAGAAGGAAAAAAATAGCAGAAGAATTTGTTTTATCGTTATGAGCAATTTCTTCTTTTGACACTATTAATTTAAAAGTAGACTTCTGCAGGTGATTCATAAAGAAAAGGTGTAAGATGGTTGAATTTTATCATGTAATTATATCTGAACCGTATTCCTAATACAGTTTGTGTTTGTGAAGAAGACGACTTACAGACACTGGTATTGTGTTGCTGAAATCGAGCAGTTTCTAATGATCGAGCAATGTCTTTAAAACTAACATCATATCCTATCGTCTATATGGTTTATACTTATATTGTACTGTCTAATAAACTAGATCTACATTTTTCACGCATGGCTTAAAATGCATTTTAAACAAAATCTCTATATAGATTCAACCATTATCCATACTGCGTTTTAAATATTCATCTTACTCGAGATTTTGCGAAATACTTGTTATTTCACCCGTCCCCTAAAACAGACACCCGAAGATGCCAATGCAGCGTTAGATGTTTGAAAACTGTGTGGACAGGGCAGATATTGCAAAAACAATTTTATATTTATATTTTTGTGAAACAATGCGATTTTGCTTTGTCTGAAAATTATGCTTCTTACATTTCAAATGAAAATCTGTATGTATTTATAGCAACGCCACTTTCAACACTATTTCAGTTACAACACGGGTTCTTGGTACGTGACCAGTGCTACTGGTATAATCATCCTGTCGAATGCGAGTCAGTCGGAATACTAACCCTATCATTCTGAGCGCAAAGGAGAGAAAGCCATTATTACCAAGTTTAAGCCCTTGGTAAATCCCGTTCGGAAAACGAACCTGTGGTTCACTTTGATTGAAAATGCGCTTCTTATGTCTCAGATAATTCAATTTACATCAAACATTTATTTTAATTATGTTAGCTAATTGGTTAATACGAAATGCAATCCGAGATAATGTCATCTACAGCTGATACGTGTTATTTACAATGAAGAACAGTTTGGTTTGTTTGTTTGTTAGTATGTTGTTTTAACCCTTTCCCTCATACGACAATCCTGTAGCAGACGACTTTGAACATACTTTGTCAAAACAACAGAGAAAATCTCTATAATTGAATGGATAACCTATGACTAAAAGTGGAAAACATTGTGGCAAAAGGAGAAATTGAACGTTTTGTGCAATTTCTTCTTTTGTCACTATGTTTTCCAAAAACCGTCTGCTGCAGAGGCGTCCGAAAGCGTCTATATGAGGGAAAGGGTTAAGGCGCTTTTAACAACGTGTCAGTTCTATCACGGTGTTTCAGGCGAGTCCATTTATCCTGACACCAGCGAGTCAGTCATATGTAGCTAACCAAAACATGATGAAAGCCAAAGAAGACGAGGCATAATAATAATTGTTAAGGTGTTTGACCCAGGCGGGGATCAAATCCGCGACTTTTCGCATCAGAGGTGGGCGCTCTACCACTACACTACCGAAGCGGCGAAGATAGAAACTATCGGTGAACCCGTCGTTTACACAGTTCAATGATTTTAACATCTAGCGAAAGGTCTTTTTCCAGGGTTTTATGCCGTTTGTACATGGGAGATTGTGTAAATTAATTCAGTTTTGATATTATTCCAATATATGGATAGCAATTTTAAGATCGCGTCCGCAGGTGGTATTATTCGCAATAAAACTAATTCTTAGCACGAACTTTAGACTATAAGTATACATCTGAAGGGATGAATACGGTTAAATACCTATTGAAAATTATACATTTTAGTATGAAATTTAAGCTTTGTAATTCATTACTTTAAAAGTAGTTTTTCAAATGTCGTCTGCTTTACAATCATCCGACAAACAATTTCAACAATCTAAAAAACCTCGAAGACAAAGAGTTTAAAATATTGCAATAAAAGGTGAAATTGCTCGTATTGAGAAATGTTCTCCTTTTGTTGCAATGTTTTCAAAAGTCAAGTTCAATGACATGTGTCAAATTTTGTCTATTTGAAGTAATGGATTAAGCAGGAGAAATTAAATAGACTATACAAACTTTATTTTATACATGCTAAAGGGGTATAACGACCCTAAATGATCATAGTATACTTATTAATGCACAATCTTCTTCCACTAACTTATATGTATCAAGTACATGCTACGTAAAGATTGTTCATAGACCCGTACTGTTAAAGTTTAACATTTTCCCACATACAGCAAATATGCAGCAGACTTTGAAAACAATCATGCAAAAACATGGAAAATCTCTATAAATTAATGTATAATTACTGAACAAAATTGAAAACATAGTGGCAAGAGGTGAAATTGCTCGTTTTAAGCAATTTCACCTTTTGTCACAATGTTTTCAAAAGTCGTACGCTTCGAGTGCGTAAAAATGCGTATATAAGTGGGAAAGGATTAAGATACATATAGTAGGCTCAAAGTGATACCAAGTACAAGACAATTTGTCATTTGGTTTTAAATGTGATGAATAATGGCATTGTGAAATTGCCGAACTTATAGACTGTAGTGAATAAGAAATGCACAAGGTAAGTATTAGTGTCACACTTTTAGACGAATATTCTCGTCCAACCGTTAACCATAGGCAGACGCATTCAGGTGCATATGAGGTCAGACGATTTTGAATTCAGTGTGGCAAAAGATACACTTGTTTTTAAATTGTGCATCTTCTTGCCACAGGAATTTCAACTCTTTTTAATAATTAATCCTTCATTTGTAGAAATTTCCACAGTTTTGCCTATATGTTTTCAAAGTCGTCTGCTGCATATTTGTTGTTTGTGAGAAAGCATTAAAGTATATTTCAAAATTCTAAATGTAAAAATGATTGTATCCGCTCAAATTTAAAACATACGATGGGGTCAAAAGTATAAAAAGACCAATTTGTTTATTCTTTATCAAGTAATAAAGAAAGGAAAAAATAAAAACTAGTTCGTTTTTATAAGCGTATTTTAAAAACCTTACCTACAAGGCACCTATAGGAATTCCTAGTATACTATCGAAGTCGTTTGAGCAAATCAGAAAAAAAGTTTAAATCGCTGCGGTTTAATTCTTCAATTAACACCAAAGAATTATTATTTCAAACTGTTCATACACATATAGTCAAAGCTCCGCCTGGAAGTCGAATGACATGTCTGCGACGAAACTCACTGACAATATAAGTATTTCGTAACTCCTGTAATGATCTACGAAACACGTTTCCCAAGTTTCTGATTCACGCCGATACGTCAGCTGTACTACGATTTTACGCTAAGTATTGTTTCCGATTTACCAATAACAATGACGTGTCACATCAAATCGAGTCCTCTTTTATCCACGTGAGTTGTCACTGAACTAGAGAATGCCAGTACTTGTAGCTTGTATCGGGAGTGGTACTGCAATCTTAACCCTTTCACATATATAACAAATCCGCAGCAAAAACCGTTGACCTATCAGTGAAAGAACAATTATTGAATAGACAAACATTGTGGCAAAATGAGAAATTATTCATGATGAGCAATTTGACCTTTTGCCACGATATTTTCAAACGCCATCTGCTGCAGTGACGTCAGAAATCATCTATGTGTGGGAAAAGGTTAATCTGGGAGAACAATGTCGGCTCAATATAGGATTCCGCCGTGGCCGAGTGGTTAGCGTAGGGGATTTGGAATGCGACGTCTCGAGTTCGACCCCCTCTAGCGGCGGTCATACTTAGGTGCCCATGCGCAAGGCACATTTCCTAGCCTAGTAATGGTTGGTTTACCAAGGGATCATTAATTAACGAGCCGTCGCCGTCATATAACTGAAATCAATTTTGAAAATGGCATTAAACACAAATAGCACAAATAAACAATCGAGTTTAGAAAATACCACAGGATTGATTTTCATAACTTTCTCCATAATGTCAATTACTGTTTTGTTATTCCGTGTCACATGGCTGATAGTTGTTACTTAAATAGGACCATCTTATATTTCACATTCTAGTTTTATATATATGCGAGTGTTACTTTGCACTTTCTAATTTTTATGCATGAGTGTGCTAATTCGAACAGTCTTTTTTCATACGTATGAGTGTGTTACTTTGCACACTCCTGTTTTATACTTGTGCTAGTGTTACTTTGCACACTCCTGTTTTATACTTGAACGAGTGTTACTTCACACACTCCTGCTTTATACTTGAACGAGTGTTACTTTGCACACTCCTGTTTTATACTAGTACGAGTGTTACTTTGTACACTCCTGTTTTATTCTTTATTTTAACTCTAGTTAGCTAAATATGACATTTTCAATTGCAACATTTCTAAAAATGGGAAATAAAATAATTCCTTATTACACAAAGTCTAAATAGAACATCTTCAGAATAAATTTTAACATATATGCGTTTTATTCACATATTCAGTGACGTCTAGAAAACGTCTTCAAGACGTCATGTCACATTCGGGTACTTTAACTGAAATCGAGGCAGCCGCCATATTGGATGATTCCGAAAAACAGATCGGAAAATTATCTAGCTGTTTTGTCCGGAACTGCAAGTAATATAGACCGACACGTATATCTGTGCATGCCAATATATACTATAATAATTACAGGATGTATGTAACGATCAATGGAATATTGCCACCCTATGTAGCTATAAATCAGCATGCGCTGAAACAATCAATATTCCCGCCCTGTTTAGCGCGTGTGAAAGAAGAAGAACATGCTTCTTTTTAACCGTTAGAACGTTAGAATTATGTTTTTTCTGAGATAACTAGTATATATCTACCCATAGAGCTCTACTTGTCTTTAAATCACCGCATGGATCTTTTGGATCACGTAGAAAGGTTACACGTGGGATTTTAAGCGTGGAAGACGTGTTCTGAACGTCGCAGTAAGCAAAATTGTTTATATATATACAGTACGTGGCCATAGGAAAGTACGCAACCATTAAGGATAATATTAGAAGCTAAAGGCCAGATTGCTTTACAACACTATATGGTATGACAACTAATTAGAACCACGTACTGGCCATGACGATTATAATGAGTTATCACGGTATAAGGTGTGGTTGAGAAAAAATGGATTTCTTTAAAAATGTATGTCTCTTATCTTGAGCCCACAAAACAGTTAAATGGGAACTTCAAAAGCGGTTTAAATCTGCAAATGACGGATCTTTAATATAATAAATAGAGCTATGCCGAAGCTCTTCCAAATTTATTCCGTGAAGACCCGTCATAATACATTTATAACTTATACTAATATCAATTAAAATATGTAGTTTTCAAGGCGGAAACCATTAACAAAAGCAGTATTATTAAAGTTAAGGATTCGTCCGAGTTCAATTTTATTCCCCGACAGAAAATGTTGTTCACCCAAATTATCATACAAACATAAGTATGTGTGTGGAACAAATCAAATAACCACAATTAACCCTTTCCTCAACACAAGCGCCTTTTCTCGCCTCTGTAACTGATAGCTATTGAAAACATTGCAGGAACTGTTACGAGCAAATGCTTCATTTCCTACACTGTTCTCAATACAATTCAAAAATGGCATTTTTCTTTTACCTAGATGTTCATATTTTTCATCAGATCCTTTCCTTGTGGATTAGTCTAAAAATAGCTTGTGGAGGAAAGGTTTAAGCTTACATGCGTTGCTATGAAAAGTAATATATGTTGGTATAATTTTGATTGTTGAACTTCAGTTATGTGTAATTAAAAAGTTCATAGGTCAGGAAAAAGAATTGAAAACGTTTAACCCAAATATTAAACTACAGTGAACTCTTATTTCAATATTTTTTATTTCGTTGTTTAATATTACAGAGAGAACTCTTCTGTAGTGTTCGTGGACGGACAGAAAATGACATGGTCCTAAAATGCATAACAGAGGTCATCCAGCGGCCCCAACTCGCTCAACATTTCAATTGTGGCGGTACCACAAGAGCAGGAACTCTCCTAGTGGAGCCGACCGATACGCATAACTTTATGGGGACACAAGGCCAGAAACTTTTACTACGTATGTATTAAACTCATATGAGCCCTCCAATAAAACAGTATAATGATTATGCACACATTGTATAGGTCTAGATCAGCTACCACACCAGAAGAGCGATATCTGATCAGGTTTTGCACTGTTTGCATTGACAGCGGACACACTATTTTTCGATGAGTTTTAAATACCGGTAATACAGACGCTTAACAGAAGCAATGCTATAAAGTATATGGAGGGTCAGGGGCTACATTAGTTGTAATGCAATAAGGTACATTGTGTCATGGAACGGCTCAATTACGTGTCTGCGTCTATGGCGAGGGTTTTCTTGTTAGTAAATATCTCTGTATACACCAGTGGCAACATTAATAGATGTTAAGAAAAAGAGTTTGTGACATAACAATTGAATAGCAATTATGCCTGCACTTTAGATGTCATGTACAAAGGCTGCACTTAAACTAGTAATGCTTGCCTTGCGAGTGTTTGTTTGTAATATATACGTACGTCAAATAACAGCAGCAATATGGCAACAATGTCTTGAACAGGACAAGGAGTTAATTTCCAACCTGATCAGACATTGACAACGCGGAGGCTGATCTTTGTATGCATTTTTTGCGACTCTCGAAGGATGCCGGTCATTTTAATTATCATTTCCTTTTTTTCATAACAGGTGTATTGCGGAAGAAAACTCCACAAGAGACAGAGTGTAGTATTCGGTCAAGGGCCAGTGACGTTCTTAAGCGGTCAAGCGATATAAAGGGTGGTGCTGCATACAAAGCCAAAACAAAATGAAACTGGCTACATCATTAGCAATTCCAAAATCCAAACACGTCGCAATCGAAGAAAATACCTCATCCAGTGAAAATGAAACACCAGAGTCAGGACATGCATAAACTTTAATAACGAGTGGTTACAATTCAACCCTTTCCTCAACAGAAGCTCATTTAAGCGCCGTTGTTACTGATGGTTATTAAACTCACTGTAGGAAATGGAGCACTTGCTCGTACGAGCAAATGCTCCATTTCCTACAACGATTTCAATCCAATTCAAAAATGGCACTTTTCTCTTGCCTAGATTTTCATATTTTTCATCAGATTCTTTCATTGTGAATTAGTCAAAACATAGCTTGTGGAGGAAAGGATTAATAGACTGTTAGTAACTTCCTGACTGTAGTTGCTTATTAAAAGCTTTCTTTTAAGTTTTGTCATCGAAATTTCAAAGAAAATAAAAGGTTCATTACACGTCTTCGCTATGTCATTAAAACCCTTTTAAGCACTACTGCAATACGTCTTCATGGGGTTTCTGTCTTGTTTTCATTCTGTCTTGCAAACGTATTGGTGAGGTCATGTATTCGAGTTATTGTGGGTGTTTTATGTGTGATACTGTATAATATGTATAAAGGATTTAAAACTTAATAACTGTGATTATTGTATACTTTGATATTGTTTCTTCTATTTGCCATTTGGTAAAAGGATGCAATATCAGTTGATATTGCACGCGTTGATATTGCAAGCATTGATATTGCACTCAGATATTTTGCACGTAATGCTATGGACGGAACTATTTACATACAGTAAGGTTACAAAGCGCTCTCATCCAACCTTTCATGATTTATAGACCAGCTAACTTCTACTTCTACGTTGTTACTGCCAGGGCTTAGTGCATCGCAGGCAAGTGAAGCCATCAAAATGGTAAAAACAACTAATTAGGCATATTTACAAATGAAAATGAAATAAAAAACATCTGTGTTGGTTTAGGCTGAGAATCAATGTAGACGGGACTTAAATTAGTCTACATACGTGATCTACGCAAGGTCCGGAGAAAAGGGGTTCGACTCTCTGATAGTCCTAGGAACAACTGTGCTTATACTGTTCGTAGTACATTGTTTTGTACATCTTTTATAGATGACACGTTCTGAAAAATCGATAGACATACAAAAAACCTAATCTGGTCTATTTATAGTGTTAGCTGTGTTTATACATAACTACGTAGTTTCTGACGTAATACTATGACGTGTACATCAATAATATTGCTCGATTGTAAGGACGTACGCTATAAAGTTGTTTTGATTGTCGTTGACGATCTATTAAAAGTGTACCATTAAATAAAGAGGGATTAATAACTGCTAGGATGAATAAGGAAATGATAAGTTTAAAGGTAGGTCTTCAGATAGGTTTTGTTATCCTCCGATGTGAAGGACGTGTGTTCGCTTTACTGAACATACTGCGAGGTCGAAAGGAGTATCTATTAAATCGTAATGAAAAAAATCCAGGCTTAAATACCAGAATAAGACAATACACGAGTTTTTAATGGAAAACACTGTTAGAAAAAGCGTTACTTACACATCATTTTGTCGACGATTCAATTTCGAGTCGACAACAATTATATTTTCCACGACCCTAGCAACCATCGGAAAGGAATGTATAATTGCGCGATATATCATTAATGTTTATTTATCTAAACAATCCAAAACGAGTGTTAATTTTCGAAATTGTGAAATGTTTAAAACAAACAAAAAAAGACACATTTTGAATAGCCAACATCAAATTATACACTAAAAAGGTTATTGCATGATTATTGGAATCTATTGTGTTGGGACTCGTTCCTTCGGCGGAGTTCTGCCCTCGCAAGCTCGTATAACTCAGCCAAAGGAACTCGTCCAACACAATGTTTTCCAATATTGATGCAATAACCTATAGTATTGTATTTTTGTATTTGAACTTCGTTTTTATTTTTAATTTATTTGAATTGTAAGGAGAATTTTGATATGCATGTTATATGTTTACATTTCTTCATATATTAATAATTTTTTCGTCAGTGTTCTTAACTTCAATTCCTCATTTTATTTGCATTGTTAATATATTAAACTAGGTTGAGCGTTGCAGATTCATATTCGGCCAATTTTGGTAATATGGTTTAAAGAATTGTTTACGAAGATCTCTATACTTTGGGCAAACAAGTAGAACATGATATTCATTCTCTATTTGTTGTTGATTGTATTTTACACAAAGTTACACATGTGGTTTCTGGGTGTATTGTCATATCTTCCCGTTTCCATATTGAGTGAATGAGATCTCGTTCGAAATTTTGTCAATGCCGTTCTAAACTTTTTGTTTTTTATGTAGTCAAGATGTTGTTCAAATAAGAACTCGTGTTTAAATAAACTGTATGTCGCGAGTTTGCCAGAGTTGTTAATGTTTGAGAACCAAGACTGTTTATACAAATCATTCATCATTTGAGAGATTTGAGGTATATTTATTTCTGTATCAAATTGATTTAACCATATGTTACTCGTTCCACAATGATATAATATTTGTTTTATTTGGAGTGCCCAATAAATTAGGTTTGTTGAACCTTGGTTAACCATTGACTGGAGCATTTAGTATGATTTAAAAAGAAGAGTTTGAATCAGATTTAAGTATTTATACCACTAATTTATTCGTACGATCTTCTTTCTTTGTACAGAGAGAGGGGTTAATTAAGCCTAATCACCATACTTTGCCTCTAGATTGGTACTTTTCTTTACACATAATATTTTCTTACAAAATGTATTCTGTATCCGTTCAATATCTTTCATTCATGATATCAGTTAATTTCTGCACCGTAGTTAAACACCGGTGTCACTTTTGTTTTAGATAGGTTAACCTTTTCAGATGTTGGTAAGACTGTCTAGTTAATGAATAACGTATGTAATGCATGTGATGCGTGTTGTGCTATCCTCTTCTGTGTTCGATACCAATTATTATTTTTAAATAAATGAACTCCTAGATACTTAAACGATTTTACAACTTCGATGGGTTGGTTATTTATGTTTAAGTTATATGCGTATGGCGACCTCTTTCAAAAATCATAATTTTGTTTTTGCTAGTATCAAGCATTAAGCCTCATATATTGCAATAATGTTCTATCTGATTTAGAATATTTTGCAGTATTTCTGCGGATTCTGCAAAAATTACTGCATCGTCTGCAAATAAAAGCATACCTAAGTTTATTTGGTCTAAGTTTATAATATAGTCTGACTCAATGTTTATACTATTAAGTATGTCATTGAGGTAGAATAAACATAACATACTACTTGCTTTCTGAATAGGAATTTGGGTGTTCACGGAGCGAACGGATCATATTCGGGAAGCATTTGGTGTGTTCTAGGAGCATACTGGCTGTTCGGTTCCGTACAGATGCATACGGAACGGCATTCGGTAGCTCCAAAAATGTGTTATCCGATTCATCCAAATGTGGCGCCCGATGTGTATTCGGGTAGTATTCGGGAAGCATTCTAGGAGCATACGGTATGTACAGAAAACGTTCGGAAAGCATACGGCATATACTGTGCATTCAGGAAGTGTACGAGTAGTTCCTAAAATGTTCTGAAAGAATAGTGGAAGGGTTCTGGCTATTCGTTATACGTTCGGCGGCATAAATGAAAAAACCTCCAAATTTTTATTTCCGATGCACCAGGAACTAGACGCATGTTTTCCGAACACCCCCGAATGGACATAGAACACGACGAATCCATATTGATTATCGATTATTGTTGAGTGTTTTAGCCCATAACTTAGTCTGTTCGACAGCAAGTAGAATATATTTTGGCTACGATATTATTAAGCGTTATACCACGGTAATATTTAGCTTCTTCTGAGTTACCTTCTTCCGAATTGCTTGTTGTGTCATTTTAAGTGCTTGAATGTGAGCCGTATAAGGATTAGAACTATTGATAAAGGTTATAACTAGTTGGATTTTCACCAAAAAATGAATCGGTTTTATATTGCTTTTTAATATATATACATATGTCCATGTTACTTTGCACACTGTTGATATTTACATTTGAATGAATGATTGAATGAAAAGAGGTTTATCGGTCCGTCGATATCAAAGGTCATTTTGGGCGCTTAAACAATACAAATTAACAGCTATAAATGTTAATAAATAATATTTTTAAATACATGTATAAACTCCAACAATTAGACAAAAAGATACAAATATATGTGTAAATGTAAAAAAAGAAGTAATTATAACGAGTGAACAAAAACAAGTTAGGGAATGACTATTTGAGCCATAAAACACCGGTCACCAGTTGGTGCGAAATAAGCACATTCAATAAGAAAGTGCTCTACAGAACGGTTTTTAAAACATGGGAGACATTGTGGAGCCTCCTCTCCTTTTAGTAAGTAAGAATGTATAATCCAAGTGTGCCCAATGCGCAGGCTAGAAAGAACAAGTTCTTCTCGCCGGGATGATCTAAAAACCCTGGTAACCATTCTCCAATAATTGGTTTGATGGAATACAACTTATTGTTGGTCATCAGGGGATTATCCTATGAAGACTGCAAAGCATCGTGAATGAATGTATTGATTAAAGGTTTTAAATCTGTATAGGAGATTTAAAATGGTAATACTTCCTGAGACAATGCATTCTTAGCAGCTTTGTCTGCGTTCTCATTACTGATAATACCCATGTGACTGGGGATCACGCAAAACACAACACGTGAAGTAGCACAAATGCATGACAGCTTAGACAGGAGGCTAACAACAAGAGAATTTTTAATCTTCTCATTCTGAAGTACTGACACCATCTGTGGTGTTCAGATGATTTACACGAAGGGAACTACTCTTGCCATTGAATTCCCTTATCTTATCCCATGTCTATTTTACGGATGATCTGGAGTTTAACCGTCGTTAAGACGCACGTTTACTTTGTTTAATAGTTTTGCGAGCTTTTGATCGACCTATTTTAAACTTTACCTGGTTTGGCCTCAGGTCAAACTGTCCGAGAGCCGATTAGTGTGTTCCAATAGCCTGTTTGCAATCAATCCTTATCAAACCAATGTCTTTAAGTCGCTTTGGAGTTGTCGAGGTTCGGGGTACTGCCTCTTGAGCTGCCGGATAAATTAACGAAAAACAAAGTTGTGTAGGATCATCACAATCCAGAAATACATCCGAAATAATAGATTGCCCACATTGCATCTGGAGTAAATTCCAGTTACCATCGCCTCGGATGCTCCCGGGCAGAGGGTCCAGTTTCAGTGATAATGAAAAAATTCACTACCATGAATCAGAGACATTATATGTCTCTGCATGCATGCATTTCGTCTGCAGCCTTCCATGAGAAATCAACACATATATCAGGGCTAAAATCAGCAAGATCAAGAGATGAGTAAGAACCAGTAGCAGGGTGCAAGTATGTATATGATTTGTCATTTAAAAGACAAAGAACTTAATTTGAGAAAAATCTTCTAACTGTCAACCCTTTATATAGGTGTCTTTACATCTCCACAATATATTGTGGGATTTGAATCCCCCTTGACAATAAAGGGTCTGGGGAGTTGAGAGATAAGGTTGTTATGCGGCATACTAAGTGGGAGATACAATGAACACAAAGTCACTGCTTTGTTTATAGAAATTTTAACAGCAGTTGCCTGCAATAATGTTTTTATTAGCTTATGAGAGACTGAGTTGTTAACAACTACAGCAACCCCACCACAAGCACGGTCACCAGCCCGAGTGGCTGTGTGGTAACAATACTTATACTTTTGTGTCAATTTGTCAGTATCTTCCATGCTACTGGTTTATATTCATCGATAAGTAAGGATAATTCTTCAAAATTAGAATTTAAACCTCGACAATTCCATTGCAAAATAGAGTTACGCGTTATCCTTGTATATATCAGTATTAAGCATGTATCGTATAATATATGCTTATACTGATTGTACAAGTTCCGGAAGAACATAAAAAATACACTGAATTAATTTTCTAGATTGTCTCTAATTCTGTTAGTGCTACATCATGTTGAATTCAGAACAGCAAGTCCAGTTAAGTAGAAAACTGAAAATAGTAAAATAAACATACCTGAGTCAACGCCCAAAATGTCAACGACAGCCAGTTACTATTAAATCTAAATGGTGTCAAAGCAACTGGATATAAACGCAGTTATGAGTTCTCCTGAAATGAGAGAATGTTATTTTCTTGCGAGATACCGGAAAACATCTAATAAAAAGCATAATTAGTTTAGCACTTGATAAACATTTACCTGACCGCCTCGGTGGTGTAGTGGTAGAGCGTCCACCTCGGGTGCGGGAGGTCACATGTTTGATCCCTGGCCGGGTCATACCACATTGAAAACTGGTATTAATAGTCCAGTGGCTTAGCCCCAAATTTTGACGATTTCGATACACGCTGGTCCAAAGCACCAAAATTGGTACAAATGCTCCTTAAGTAATACAAAATCATTCTGCAGGTATGTGCCCGACCTACGACTTCCGGTTTAGGATTTTTCAAGATGGCCGCCACCACCATTATCAAAAATAACCTTATTTACTATAACTTGGAAACTAAAGCATATACTTAGTCAAAACCAGTGTCTATACCCACTATTTCAGGGTCAACGAATGTGATGATAGTACTTTTATTGTAGCTGATGTCATATTTGGACGTATTTGCTCATATTCCAAAATAGATGTCCTCTCCATTATCAGAAATCAACCGTTTTTAGATGCTCGTAGCATCTCTTGGAACGACCTTGTTCGTGTGTTTGTGTGTATGTCGCATGGATTTATTTAAGATGACGTCATCATTATGCGTGTATATCAGCTCATACCGCCATTTGAATGTTCCGACATTCGCACGTTAATAACTTCTGGTAAAAGGCTCCCCATTTCCCTGAAATAGTACTGAAATTGTACGCAGTCATAGCCAAATATGATTCATGGTATACTGTATAGTATGATTACGAGGTTTCACTATGTATCTACACATATACAAGTCCACATATACAAGTCTAACTTTACCACTAAATACATGTCATTTTTACCCAACGTCCGGCTCTAATTTTCCCCTTTCGACACTATTTTTCGAGGGTGCATAATTTTCGTATAAATCACTTTATTTTCCGCGAGCATCTTTCTAGATTTCCTATTTTGTTTAATAACTTTGAAACAAAAGGAGCTAGAGAAGTGCAACTCATGTCTATGATCACTATAGGTGCAGGTCAAGCAACCTGATTATATTACTATTGTCGTTTGGTGGAATCATATTTTCTATCATAATCCTTTTTAATCTTTTTCGTAGGTGGTGGTTCGCATTTTGCTTCCGACTTTGACTTTTTAATCAAAAATCGATCCATTTCTTTGTTTTGCGATGACGATGTGTCGTCTGTTTATATAAAACTGCAAGTTTAAAATGCGGTACAAATTTCTCGCACAATTTCCTTTATAGTGACCTCCCCTTACATATATAGATCCGCAGTGTATCAGTTGAACCGCAAAATACACTATTCGCGTTAATCGCATGTAAACATCCGCTTTTAAAAGCGACAATATTGACGAGTAAGTTTAGGCATTTGAAATTGGTGTGTCACGAAGATGTCACTTCAGATGACCTATACACAAACCATGCCAAATGGCACAGGGCATGTCACCTCAAATTTGCCCCTTCGAAACTTTCAAGAACGCAAGAACGACAAACCAAAAAACGAAAAACTGACGGTGGCGAATGTGGAAAGAGGAAGACGAAACGGACATCACAAGAAGGCTTCAGCAAAGACTTATCTTTTGTGGAAAAGGTGCTGGCACGCTTCATAGGTGCAGTACATTGGAACTTGACAAGAATGTGAGACGTATGGCCATAACGCTGGAGGACAACGACGTGTTAGCCCGAATAGCTGGTGGTGACTTGATAGCTATTGAAGATCAGTACCACTATAACTGCTTAAGCCGCTTTAAGAGTCGCTATAGAAGTGTGATGCGCAAAGAGCACGGAGAGACTCAATGCAGCAATGACGAGAAAATAGTTCAGTCTCGTGTATTTGCAGAGCTAATTTCGTTCATAGAGGACAATATTGATGAAGGAACATTCATGTTCAAGCTTACTAAGCTGCATGCGTTGTATCAAGAGAGACTTGCTGTTCTTGGCATCGAAAAAACAGTGAATAAATCAAGGCTGAAAGATCAACTACTTGCACACTTCGATGAGGACTGTCAGGAACAAACAGTTTTGAACAGCACATTTCTTGTTTTCAATGAGGGCCTACAAGAGATATTAAAGTCGGCAGTGGCTGCACGCGATTTCGATGAAGAAGCTCTGTCCATGAACCGAGTTGTCAAAGCAGTGAGACAAGAGATATTTGGCAAGGAATTCTTCAACTTCGCAGGCTCATTTCCAGCTGACTGCCAAGGAGACTCAGTCCCAGCAATTCTGAAGTCTCTGGTATCGTTGCTTCTATATGGTAGCAGCATCAATGATCAAAGTGCAATGCCGACACAAGCTTGCCTTACTATTTGCCAGTTAGTACTCTTCAACTCGAAGCAACGGGCTCCTGAACGTGCCATGACAAGACACACAAAGGTTCGCGAGCCACCTTTTCCAATGTACATGGGGCTATATATACATACTCACACCCGCAGCAAAAAGATGATGACACACTTGTATGAACTAGGTCTCAGTATCAGTTATGAACGTCTCTTGGAAATATTAGAGCACTGCAGCTCTGTGTCAACGATTTGAGCAGGAGAATTCAGTGTGTCCTGCTCAGCTACGTTAAGGTATCTTTACCGTGGGTGTAATTGACAACATTGACCATAACTTGTCTTCTACAACGGCGGAGGGATCATTCCATGGAACAGGCCTGAGCCTCCTTCAGTTTCCCACGGCTGATAATCCCGGAGAAAGCAGACCCCCTATCAGAATTCCACCTGAGAATACAGTAACGCCACCACTACCCGACAGTTACAGCATTGTCCCTGACGTGGTATGCAATGTTCGAGATATCAAAGTTCCAGGGATAGTCATACCCGATACCGTAAGCTACCTTGAAATAGCTAGGAGACAAGAGATCAAATGGCTACAACAGAGCATTGAACTACTGTCTAAAGATACTCTTGGCAGGAGTGAACACATTGCATGGGCCGCTTATCATGCATCTGATCAGCCAAACCCCACTGATCCAAGTGGTATAAGTGCCCTGCTGCCACTCTTTTTCGAGAAAGCTGCTACAATTTCAATGATCAAACATGGAATGACAATTGTAAAACGGGAAACGGAAAGATTGAATCCAGGACAAATACCAGTATTAGCTGCTGATCAACCGCTGTTCACTCTTTGCAAGTAAGTGCAGTGGACTTGGCCAGAAACATATGGTGAAACGTCATACGTGATCATGTTTGGAGGCCTTCACCTTGAAATGGCTTTGTGGAATGTGCTTGGCGACCTGTTGGAAAACAGTGGTTGGACAACAGCTCTGACCGAAGCAGAAGTTGCCTCGGCAGGTACAGCAGACTCTTTCCTCCGTGTAGCGCACTTAACCCGGACAAGGCACGCGCATCAGGTGACGGCACTGACTCTTGCAAAGCTGCAGCATGATGCCCGGCAGACGATGCAAGACGATGAGTCTGACAATCAGCAAGAGGACGAAGCCTTCACTGCATGGAAAAGCGATATGAGCACAAAGAGTCCGACCTTCGCATTTTGGGACCTTGTACTTAAGTTGGAAATGCTGGTCCTCATCTTCGTTCGTGCACACCGTGAAAAAAACTTCGCCCTCTACATTGATGTACTTGAGACACTCACACCATGGTTCTTTGTCTTTGACCGCCAGAACTACGCTCGCTGGGTCCCTGTGCATTTGCGAGACATGAAGACCATTCCTGAGGGCATTGAGGAGCAGCTAAAGCGCTTTTGGGTCTTCCCTAAGGGACAAAGGAGGTTTTGTGCTATGCCATTAGACCAAGCACATGAACAAAACAATGCAAACATAAAAGATTCCGGTGGAGCTATCGGATTGACAGAGAATCCAAAGGCATTGAAGCGATGGATGGTTGGTGGTCCTGAACAGGCTCGACTACTGACAGAGTTTGAGAAGCAGTATTCTGGAGATGATCCGGAGGATTTCAAAAGCCATGAGGAGGGATTTTCTACACAGCAGACCTTCAAGAAACAGGTCAACAAGCTATGTGCTACAATTACGACAATGGGAAATCCCTTTACTGAAGAATCAAAGGAGCTGATGTCACTTTGTAGTCATGATTGTGTGGACCAGGCTACAGTGGGCACCTTCCGCAACATGGAACACCTTGGAAAAGAGCAGTATGAAGAGTATGTTACGAATGTTTTGGTCGAAAGAAATCGTTCCATCCATCAGCCGATTAAAAGGAATAATATCCTGATCTTCAAGCAACCCACTGCAAGAAATAAATCGAAGATGAAACAACAATTGGAAGACATAAAGAGCGACTACAGCCTCTTCAGCCAATTATACATCTCCTGCCAAGTGCGTGGTGACGACAATGATGAGTTCTTCATGCATGAAAATCACCCATGGCCTCCATCCCTGAGCGACCACGGCAAACTGCGATTACCAACCTGCAAGTCCCAGCTATTGGATCTCTTGAACTGTGCAAAGCCAGAAGTTCCACCTAACTTTGATTGCAAAGTCTTTGATGGCCCAGCAGTGGTACATTCACTTCCACGAGAAGATGCGTCAACGTTTGGCCAGTATAGTGAGGTCGTCTTCAGACGCTGGACCATTCGTCAACTTCAGAACTGTCAGCGCATTAATGTTGTATGGGATGCATACAAGAATGACAGTCTGAAGGAGACAACACGTGAGAAAAGAGGCAAAGGGGTCCGGAAAAAGGTTTCGTCACAGACAAAGCTACCAAAGGACTTTGGTGCCTTTCTACAAGACTCGCAGAACAAAGAAGAGTTGTTTGCCCTACTCACAGAAGATGTAGCAGCGACTGATTATCCTCCAGACAAGGTAGTTCATATTACCGCAGGGCAATCAGTTGTCACAAAGGGCGACAGTGATCAGATGCCAGTATCTGACCAAGAGGAGGCCGATACGAGAATGTGTCTACATGTTGCAGATGCTGCCAAAAAAGGAGCAAGAGTTATCATGGTCAGCACAGTGGATACAGACGTTGTGGTAATTCTTATTGGCATTTATTTCCAACTGGTAAAGATGTACATCACTCTTCAGCTTTGGGTAGCATTTGGAAAGGGCAAGAACTTCCGCTACTTCCATATCAATTCAATTTGCTCTGAGCTTGGAGAAGACAGATCATGTGCCCTTCCATTCTTCCATGCCTTCACTGGGTCTGATACGACCTCTCAGTTCCTTGGAAAGGCAAAGAAATCATGCTGGGAATGTTGGAGGTTATGTCCATCTGTCACAGAGGCATTCATGTATCCAAACGTGCACTCATTTGAACCAATGAGTGCCATTTCACCACAATTTGAACTCATAGAGAAGTTCATATGCAAACTGTATGATCGCTCGTCAGGCTCTAGCAGTGTAAATGACCTACGGAGAGACCTGTTTCCACGAAAGACACCAATGATGCAAAATCTGCCACCAACTCAGGCTGCTTTGATCGAACACACAAATCGCAGTGTTTATCAGGCAAGTATCTGGCTGCAGTGCTTGGAAGCTGAGCAGAAATTACCCAGTCCAGAGCGATTTGGTTGGGCGAAACAGAACAATCAATGGCAACCAGTTTGGACGACACAGCCAGAAGTCTCTAAAACATGCAGGCAGCTTATCAAGTGTGGATGCAAGGCAGACCCCGTCTGCACAAGAAAATGTGTTTGCAAGAGTACGGGTCTCAAGTGCACAGCACTGTGCAATTGTAGAGGACTTTGCACTGACTGAAATTACATTCAAATTATTACTAGTTGACTGCGCATATAGTAGTAATATAGACGCTGGTTGAATGGCGTCAATGTGAAAAATGGTCATATATGGACAAATATGGCCAAATATATCATCAGTCGCTATTAAACTAGTTTATTGCACTGAGACTCAATAGGATAGGGGATGTAGACATTACTGCCTCTACAAATCTGTGAGCGTTGAATCAATTGTAAACAGTCTACTTTTGATAATGCAGGCAGCATCCATTTTGCAATATGGCCAAGTATGGCCACATATGGCATTGGTCATCCTAAAACTAGTATAATCACATTGCTTGACCATGCAATAGTGGATATGGACACTCGTTGCTCATCTCTAACTCCTTTTGTTTTAAAGTTATTGTAAAACGGTTATTTTTTTATAATGGCGGAGACATTGATTTTAGTATTTGGCCAATATGGCCAAATATGTCCAAATATGACATCGACCCCTATAAAAAGTACTATCATCACATTCGTTGACCCTGAAATAGTGGGTATAGACACTGGTTTCGTCTTTGTATATGCTTTAGTTTCCAAGTTATAGTACATAAGGTTATTTTTGATAATGGTGGTGGCGGCCATCTTGAAAAATCCTAAACCGGAAGTCGTAGGTCGGGCACATACCTGCAGAATGATTTTGTATCATCTAAGGAGCATTTGTACCAATTTTGGTGCTTTGGACCAGCGTGTCACAAAAATTTTGCTAAGCCACCGGACTATAATGGCTGCCTTCCGTGGCGCTGAGGGTCGCAGGGTTAGCATTACGACTGACTGGCTGATGTCAGGATAATTATACCAGTAGTACCGGTAACTTACCCAGGAAACTCCGTGATAAAATATAAACAATGTTGATAGCGGCGTTAAACACCAGACAATAAACATTTACTTACTGTGTAACTTAAGATGGTTTCAGGTATGTCACAGAAAACTATGGAATTAAGATAATGTTAGTTTTCCATGACTTACCAAATCATTTTTTTTTCCATTAACAGCATTTAATGCCAATTTATATTACTTTTAAAAGCACTAGATAAACATACTTATTCTGTGTATATGCCTGATTGAACTGAGTGTTCTTTATAACAGTTTTGTACATCTTATCTTACCACGGTTTGTTTTGGACACCCAACCTTTAAATTGGTCTAATATAGTTGTATTTACCCTAAGATGTTGTGCTTGAACGGAATGTTCATAAACGGCTCCATTTTTAAAATCCTGAAATCTTCTTAATATTATAAAAATCGATTTGAACTTTTTTTACAGGAATTTCTTCACTCTGGATAAGGATGCCACTTTAACATTTCTATTCTGTTCTTTGATTTCCAGGTTGCACTGTTTGAAAGATACAGAAAAATGCTGCGTCATGCTACAAGAAAAGGCAAGCTAGCCTTTGGTGGATTTGTTTTACTTTGTATAGGGGATCATGAATAATTAAAAAAAAAAAATGCGCGCTAAATGACCTTAGCTGTCGATGCCCCATAAAACAATAGACATTCATTCATTCATTCCTCTACTTTGTATAGGACTCCACACCGGCGTTATCTATGAAATGAACGTAAACAAAGCGTATGCTAAACAATTTTGGTCATGCCTTCACATGAGTCGACCGATGCGAAACTACGAATTAAAGTCTGTCAATGAAGGTGAAAACGTTTGGCTAGTCTGTCCTAGAGACGATAATAGGACGATATCGGGTGAAGTAAACGTTAACGTGCCAGGATCGTTCAACTACAGGTCCTTTGAAAGATATCCCGACAAACAACAACAAATGCAATCTATTTATGATGATAATATGACTGTTGTCAAAAATATGGGTCCAAAATCTGGACTATCCCGAAAATCTTCCATTTTATTTGGAGTGATGAAATTATTCCATCGATTTCTGTTGATAATCTAAAATTATTCGAGCAGACCCATCCGGCCTGGTCTTTTCATTCTGGACTTTTAAAGCAGGTCGGGCATTTATTAGAAAAAATGAGCCAAAGCTTTTAGACACTTTCGATAATTGTACACCAAATGTATCCAGAGCAAATGCTATACGGTATTCGGTTATGTATCATTTCGATGGTGCTTATTTTGATATTGACAGTAAGGTTTTAACCCCTTTAGATGAACTCTCAGAGCGCCATGAATGTGTCATTGGACCCGAACCAATCAAAAATGCCATGGCACTTATAAAACTACGGGATCATTGGCCTAGATTCGATTCTTGCATACGAATTGAAGAATCCAGGACCCCTCTTCCTCACGGAATGTTTTCACACCCACTGATCGTAATTCTGCGAACTGTATTTATATGTACAAGAAGGTTCCTGACGGCATCCAGATGCTGTTTGAAGCGTGCACAGAATGGATGATACACAATGGAGATATATCTGTTTCGAATAAATATATTGACCAGGAACATTACGGGACATATATAAGACCTAAGACCCTTGTGTTAGTATAACAAACATATAACCTGATATATCATTTAATTCATAAACAAATGAGAACTCTAGGTCAGATATCACCAACTGTATTTGAGCAGTGCTGTGCGATAATTGACCTTAATGTGACATACAACAGTTTGGATCGGAATATTTGGAATTTTGCTGGAGTCAAAAATAGAAAAATTGCTAAATCGTCAGTTTCTGATATATTTCTAGGTAATGGTAGTTTTTCATGTTTCTAAACGTGACAAATAGGCTCTATTTCTATGTATATTCGTATATACCCATATGTTTATGGACCAGGCATGTGACAACTTGGCGGGAAATTGGCATACTAGCTTTCACGGTCAAGATTGTTTGACAAAAGATTATTGATCTGAGAAGATAAGCAGGCCTGCAATTCTACACCCCCCCCCCCCCCCCCCCCTTAGCGTGTAGGTTTGGTGATACTTTGGTCTGAGTAAACGGTACAACTGCTCTTTTTATCATAATTCTTTCACCCTATTTCATATTTTGGGCTCATTCATTTTATAAATATGACTGAGAGTGTGAATTCTAGTCATTTGCTAACAATTCATTCTGGATGTCCTTAATATAGGAGAACCTTTTATAATGATACCATAATGTTTATGATGATTACTATTACGAGACAAAAAGTAAGGGTATCTCCGGGCTACAGATAATCAGCAACCAACTGTGTATGAACATCAATGCTTAAGGGTCCAATTGGATACTGCTTTACAGAAGTTTCTTAAAACCTTCTATAATTTATTCGCGAAATATGTAGAGCATGCTCATACTGCGCGCATGCGTTGGCTGATCTGGATCTACGCTATTCGCAAATGCCTTACGGTTATTATTCGTCGAGCTCGGCTCATTTAGAGGTCGGATGTCAGTCGTGAATATGTACGAAATAAGTAGAATGATTCGGTTAACGTAGTTACGTAAAGTACTTTGATATGCGTTTATATTGCTGGCTTCTCATTTCATATTAATCGTATATTATCAAGTGTTCCCTGTTGAATGATTTCGAACTAGTTCAAGTTCAAGTTCTAGATTGACATAACAGTTTCATGTTATTGCATTTTATATACAAAAAGCTCGTGTAAAGCATGCATATAGTTAAATTTAGATAAATTACAGGTGTTAGCAAAATCGGACGAGATCGGCCAACACATCACATATGTGCCAACTGATCTAGATCAACTATGTTATTAGACCATTTTGATACGAAAGATGTGAAGTAGACTAAATTGAAAACATAACATGAAGGCAATGAATGGAATATCTCTATAAATAAATTCATAAATCATTATTTGTTGAATACAATTGAAATTTTGTGAAAATGAGGGAAAATGATTCTTGTGACGGCATGTTGAAAGTGTTATGAATACATGTAAACTATGTATTCAACCTTATGTTCTGACACATTTTGTATAACATTGATTACATCATGTTGACAATTATGATTTATGACAGTTAAAGCTCAGTTGAGAGTTTACAATTTAGTGTCCCGGTCGATGCATCTTTATTTGCGACTCGCAGCACAACTCTTTTCTGTATCAATTTGATACAAGTTCAATGCAGCGCCAAAGGCAATATTGTGTTTTTTGCAAACAATACAAATGCAGGCGAGTCAGCTCGTAGCGAGATGTCTCACATGAAATCAGCATCGTTCGCCTGTTAGTTATAAAAATTACCCGAAAGTCTTATTACAAGAGAAATGGAGACGCCCAATTTTGAACATGGTAGAATTTACTTTTAATAGTTTGGCGCTAAAAGAGTTAAAGGTTATTAAATAGTTAATTAAGATTTGATTCGGTGTGAAACCTTTTGAAACCTTTTCAATTGCATTTGAAGACATTAAAATCGGATGAGCGAAATTAAACTTTCATGCTTAATGTTAAAAACATTGAATTTTAATTCCTAGATTACAAAAGGAGAAATTGTTTCAGGAGAAATTGGTCAAACGGTATCAAATATCCATACGAATTATTTTGTTTAAAATGTTATGTTTTGATTACGTGAATCTCTGTTCAATTAGTAAATATAGATATAAAGGTATCACCTTCCTAAACGTCAAATGCCACTATATATGTCAACGCTAGCTTGCGCACAAGTTCTTAACGCTCAAATACACCACCTTGTGGGCTTAAAACGACACAAACGGGACAGGATTTGAAAGAATTACGAGAATTATGCTTTAGTAAATTCCGATTTATATTTGAATCATAAATACTTTAAAATCAATCCGAGGATTATTCGAGGTTAAACACAAATATTACAAAATGTGCTGAACAACATATCGAGGAATAATTTATTGTCAAACTCAATATAATAAAACAAGTCACAAGTATAAAATTATGTAAATGAGTGAGGGAATATATCATTTGGACAAATTTCTTATCAATTGTGTTCGAAAAAAGATTTTGTGACCAAAACTTGCACTTTATGTGAATTCCTTTGTTTCACACAAAGGCGGACTGCTTTATTTTATTATCGAGGAGAGCTCTTTATACGATCATGGCTACGTTGTTAAGGATGGCTATTATTCGCCATATAAACTGTCTGGTATAACATATGCATACTATACAGTTTGTTCATGCTAATGTAAATGATGATATGAAAATGGAGGGCTATAAGCATGCCACACCACAACCCACACCGGATCAAAGGTGTTTATCGGGCACTTAGGAACAGAGTCTAAATTCTGGTTACAACAAGTATACCGACAATTCACAAACATTGTTAAAAGAAATGGTCATGGCGGAGCGGGTGTAGGTAAATTACAAGAATATTTTGTCAACTTGACAAAGTCAGATTTTATTTCCCGTGCCATAGCGTAAGAGAAGATATTTTGGAATGAAATGCGTCAAGCGATATTAGAGGCACGCCAAATTTCTAAATGATATAGTTTTCCTACTACATTGTAAGACTCGGGACAGAAGGCGGAAAAATAGAGTGAATGGCGAAAGTTTGCCATACAAGCTTCCTTGTGACATTTATACGTAAGTGTCTGTACTTGAAGGTGCACCCTATGAAACACTGAAAGATGTTTTGAGTTTACCAAGAAAACATAATTTGAATAGTAATAGTACCTTCTCAAACAAGAGGTAAGTCACTGTATGAGTGAAATTGATTCATTGAAAAACAGTTTGATTCAAAGCCAATCGGACATCTTTAAAGGGATACTCGCCCATATCATGCGCCATCTGAGAGATAAGAATCTTGGCACCAATAACCATAATCGGGGAAGTACAACTTTTCTAAAATTCTAGTATGGGTTACTTCCCCTTCTAATTTCCGGTTGTGAAAAATCTTCAGATTAATATGTCAACAATCAGTAAAAAGATGAAACGTAGATGAAAAGGAAAGTTTGTGAAAGCAGGTAGACAGGCAAGACTTCTAGAGCTTTCGCTTAGAGGCAGAGAAAGATCCCAATAATATGAAGAAGGCGAAATCGAGACAGACAAACACACAGTTGAAGGCATGAAAAGTGGGTGGGGTAATGGGCGAAGAATTGATTTGAGACATCTAGCTGACCATCTTAGAGCCTGCAGAAACTGTTCAATGCCTTTTCTCTTACTCAAAATTGAAAAAGAACAACATGTAGGATATGCCAGCATGTTATATATTGCCTGTGACTGAAGATTAGTCAAGTCGCAGACAACTGGAAAGAGCCATATCCCACCTGACGAAAATGAGAAAGGAATGCCAATTTATGACATTAACATTACTTGGTTAGTATTCACATATAAAGTAAATTTTTACACTCCAGAAACACATTTTCATATGATTTTAACATATGATAGGTTTGTAAGAAGAACATTATCCCTTTCCCATATACAACAAATCTGCAGCAGACGACTGAAAACATCTAGACAATTTTACAAATTCAGGAAATCTTAACAATTTAAACAAATGAAGAAATTGTTATTAAAAAGAGTGGAAAATATTCTTGCAAAATGAGTAATTGCTCACAATGTTTTTCAAAAGTTTTCTGCTGCACAGATGTCAAAATGTGTCTGTAGTACTATTTGAAAGACCCTGATATATCGGAAAGGATTTACATTAGTCATTAGTGTCTTTATTGTATGCAAAGACAACACAATATATTCGGTTTGTCTGTATGAGTGGAAAACATTATTGCAAAAGGAGAAATTGCTCATCTTGACTCGAGCAATTTCTCCTTTAGCCACAATGTTTTTCAAAAGTTGTCTGGCGTCGAAATGCTTCTGTACGAGGGATTCTGTTTTTATTGTTTGCAAGGTCAACAAATTAAATCGGTGTATGTGATGGTGAATGATGAAATACTGATTTGACAGGTTTGAAAACATAGTTTAAGTTTTTGAGAATTTAATAATTGATCAGATTTTTTTTTTTTCATAGATCTATGACATTTGTTATTATATTTACATTGTAATATTTTAGATTCATCTACTTTGGTAGATATGCAGAATTCCAATGTCATTAAATCATTTGATTATTCATAACAGCTGAATTATAAGAATCAATGTTTTGTTTTACAGGTGTCATGCACGCAGGCTTAACATACAGGCAGATGAATGGGCTAATGGCGACAATGGAAATAAAATGCCTTCACCACACAGCATTGATGAGATGACGGGAAGAAGTTGACCCACACAGTCAGAATGTGGCAAGAGATTCCTGTGCGGCAAGGTGATTTTTGGGAGTAAGTTTTCTTTCATTGTTCAATATCTTCACTGTTTTGTGTTTTATGTTGTTTTCAACAGTATTTCAGATGTATGACATACCCCTCAAATTCTTTGCATTCAAAAGTTTAAAAATATTTAAGAATACTAAACATTTTAGTTCAAGGAGAAATTTTGAATTATTGCTTCTTTTTCAAAAAAGGATTTCAAAAGATTCCAAAAACTTCTGAAGATTGATTGTTTGGTGTTTAACCCTTTCCTTCATACAACAATTTTACATCCGACGACTGAACATATTTTGTCAAAAAATAGAAAATGTCTATAATTGAATGGATAACGTATGACTAAAACTGGAAAACATTGTAGCAAAAGGAGAAAATACTATGTTTTCAAACGGCTGTCTGCTGCAGAGGCGTCAGAAAGCTTGTATTTGAGGGAAAGGGTTAATGCCGCTTTCAACAATGGTTCAGTTATATCATGGCGTTTTCTGGCAAAACTTTAAAATTTAATTCCAACTAATGTTTTCGTCTGATTTCAAGATAGTTTAGCTGTCTAGTTTGCAGTTCGTTCCCATTCTTTGTCAAATTTTTACCTTTATAAGCATTTGCTACTATACTATAACTCAAATGATAGATTTAGAGCCATCTAGGCCCTCTTGTTTTTTTCTCTATCGTCTTGAATAGGGGCTTTACTCCCTGAT
Source organism: Serripes groenlandicus (assembly GCA_031761405.1). Lineage (NCBI taxonomy): Eukaryota > Metazoa > Mollusca > Bivalvia > Cardiida > Cardiidae > Serripes > Serripes groenlandicus. The sequence goes on along the minus strand of JASEVX010000007.1, from coordinate 24,619,278 downwards.
ATTTTCCCCTTCATATGAGTGTTGACAAGTTATATTTGTTTCAGGGTGCCCACGGATAATTCAGAAATCTCCAGGGAGGTCACTTTCAAGTATGACATGGGTTAGAAGAAGCGCGGCAGCAGTAGAGCTTATGACAGTAAATCAGGTGTGGGGACACTCTTCGGCAAAACCTCTGAGAAAGTCTGCATATTTGCCGTACAGGTATCTGACTGCCAAACCTGCAGTAAATCTAAATATGAAAAAACTCCATCTCAAATGTGTTAAAAAAAATGGTCAGGTTGTGCTAACGCTATGGAATCAGATGTTGGTGTAGATTTAATCAAAGAAAGAGGGTGAAAGAGTATAAACATTAATAATGAATGACAACACAACAACACTGTCTAAAATTAGAAAGGACCTGGACCATACATTTTATAAGGTCAGGCGTTCATTCTTTTAACAGACTGTAAGATTTCGGAAAAGGTAAAATAGCTCATTATGAACAATTTTACCTTTTCTCACTATGTTTTCAAAAGCCATGATGTATCAAATGTCGTTTATATGGGGAAAAGGGTCAAAATATTTGCCACACCCTGTCAAGATGTGATTGTACCAAGCAAGAACAGAGGGTAAAACAATGAGAACAAATATTCCACCATGAGGTGCAGATAAGAAGGGGTGAACTATTCTTTTTCCCTCGATATCTCACTTATTGCTTCACTATGTTTTCAAAAGCCATGATGTATCAAATATTGTTTATATGGGGGAAAAGGGACAACATATTTGCCACATCCTGTCAAGATGTGGTTGTACCAGGCAAGAACAGAGGGTAAAACAATGAGAAAAATTGTCCTTCATGAGGTGCAGATAAGAAGGGGTGAACTACTCTTTTTCCCTCAATATCTCACTTATTGCTTCACTAAACCCTATTTTGTGGGTACATTTAAGAATCGTCTCATGTGATTTAATGTTGAAATTGATCACATTTACAAATATGAGCCTTGATTTAATTATTCTTTGCCAGCTATAGACAGCCATGACAAGTCAAAGTATTGCCATTGAATTTTATCTTGATTTTTGATCTTTTTTGTAAAAATTGTTTGTAACATACATGTATATTTTTGTGATTATTTTGAAAATAAGCACGGTGACACATATATTTCTTTGCATTTATGGATAGCTAATGAAATAATCTTGCTCAATATAAAGTAAGAACAAGTTCTTATTGGTATTTTTTTTTTTTTATGTTTTTATGCATAATTTGTTTAAAAAATCCAAAATTTACGTGTCAGTGGACTGCTTGTTATAGTTGTTCATTTGCTTATTTTTTTCAATTTCTTCAAGGTTTTGTTTCAAAATATATTTGTTTAGACCGAGATATGATGTTAATGTTATATCATAGTGGTCAGACAATGGCAAATTGCAAAATATATCTGAAAGTAGACATCTCTAGTCTTAATAGAACATTTCATTTTTCTCGACCAAAATGTAGAAAAATATATAAAACCTCATATTTTCAAGAGCCTGTAAAAAAAAAAAAACCTGGTGACCCTATATTTTCTTTTTGTTATTTTGTTAATTAAGGTTTAAAGGTCACTTTAACAAAATTTCAGTAAAATCTTATTTAAATTTCATTTGGGAGCATATCCCTTTAAGCTTAAGTTAAAGACTTAATTGATTGATTAATTTGTGTTTGACACCGCTTTCAAAAGTGTTTCAGTTATACCACGGCGTTTCCTGGGTAAGTTACCAGTACTACTGGTACATTTATCCTGCCATTCAGTCGTAATGCTAACCCTATAACCCTGAGCGTCAATGAGTGCAGCCATTTCTACCACTTTTAAAGTCTTTGGTATGACCCGACCGGGGATCGAACGAGAGGCAGACGCTCTACCATTGCACCACCGAGGCGGTAAATAACTCATTAGTAATCAAAGTTCATAATGAATCAAGCGTCTTTAAAAAGACATAATGTCATTACGAAAGGAGACGTATGATACAATTAAAACAATCTCTTCAGATGTTGAAGTAAATGGTCAAGCTATATCTCGTATAGATGATGCAAGGTTTTCGGAAATACATAGTTTTAAGTCCAGTGTCCAAACACTTGTAGATGAAGTTTAAAACAACAATGCACAATGCGAAACAATGAGAACAGATTTAAATGCTTGTGTCAAAACTATCCATCGAAGATTCGACAAACAATTTGGAAAGACTTGAGTCAAAACTTTGTGATCGAGACAAAACAGTGTACTCTGTTTCTGCAGACGAAGCCGTTTCTCATGCCACAGCTGTCGCTATGTTAATGGATCAATCTCCATCTACATCGATCATTATCACGTGCTTTCCAATCGTTGCGAATGATGATCTATGTGCCAACACGACGGATGTTTGCAATCAGTCTTGTGAATTACTAAGATCAGAGTATCCACAACAAATCACTCCAAATCCAGTAAACCATAGTGTGGAAAAGAGCATATACCTGTCCAGATCGGTGCAGGATCGTATGCTGGGTGTCAATTTAAAAATAATACAGTTTAATCATGATTATCAAGCCGATCACGATCGACCCTTGGATCAGAATCACATAACGTAGCAAAGGGGACAGAATGAAGTATACGATGAATTCGAAGAAATCTTAGTACGTAAAACTAAACGGTTTAACACAAGTTGTTTTAAATCCACTCTTAATTCTGAGATAATAACCAAATTGGTTTCAAGTTGGCTTTTGGCCGGAAGGGATAACTTATCGCCCATTGGATACTTAAACTAGATACTAAACGCTAGTTGTTTCAGCCCTTAAATGCGCAGTACAACGAACTCTTTAGCGATAGACATACTCACAATTATAATAGTACTTATGATCGATATTAAGGCAAAATCTATGAAAGGAACCATGATAATTCCAGCATTCACTGCACATGATTGATTGATTGTTTAGTGTTTTTCGTCGCTTTCAAGAATTTTTCAGTTATATCATGATGTTTCCTGGGTAAGTTTATCATGACACCAGCCAATCAGTCGTAATCCTGAACGACAAGGAGGGCAGTCATTACTATCAGTTTTAAAGTCTTTGGTACTATCCGACAGGGTATCGAACCCGCGAGCTCGAGCACCTGAGGAGGATGGTATGCACTACAGAGACACTTTTATAGGCGCTTATGAAAACACGGTGGTGATCGTGTTGCGAATCAATATGGTGATTATGACCTGCACACTCATGTTAACAACCGAATACAAAATATTGACTGTCAGGATTCCCAGGATGGGAATGATGATATTCAATCTAAAGGTAGGCATAGTCGAAACTCACATGCAGATTAAAGGCTCTTCCGAAATAACGTGAACGAAGTCTCGATCGGAATCGTCCACGTGACTGAATGGGCGTGGACCTCCGTGTACACACAATAACTAATCATGCATATCTAATATCTTCCCGCTTTGGGTATTAACATAATACTCGCGCTTTAATTTCCGGCAGAATCTCAGCGCGCTAAAAGTAACCACTTCATAATATAGTTTGCACATAATGAAATAAAGTTACCACTACTACGTAACAAAGTGTGCACAAGATGTAATAACGTCACGACAGAATAAAACAAGCATACTGCGACGATGGTTCTCTCTTGTCTCTACTCTCACGACACCGCACGAATAATGAAACAAGCTATCGAGTTGTCGCGAGAACAGCGTCAAATTCACTTGAATATGTCTTCTCCTCGTGTAAAAGTACGGGAAACGGAAGTTGTATTGGCTATGTGAAGTGCTCTCTGGTTGGTCGATATTTGGTAGTGTCCGGATTTTTAGCCAATCAGCGATCAGGTAATAGGAAACCATTTCATTTTGTGTCGATATATTTAGTTTTGACGTGTCTGTGTTTTCCGCGGAAATGGTACCCCTTACGGCAACTCAAATATTAAGAAAACGAAGAGACGGATCAAAAATCGGGACGATCATTCGATGTAGCAACTGATGGGCTACACAACGCACACCGAGTGGTTTCTAAATTCGAAAAACTGTCGGAGGAGTTTCGCCCGTTTCCATATCAACGGTGGTTTTTATGGCGACCATACTACAAAAGGAACAACAAGAGCCTAGACCCTTCATCCCTACCAAGTCTGGTCGAAATCCGTTGAATAGTTTTGGCGCTACGCTTGCCACAAACAAACAAACGGACAGAAACGAAGACCGACTCTAGAAGAGAGAACCAATAAAAAGAATCAACTTTACAATAATATTTTATAACAAAGTATGAACATACGATAAACTGCATTGATTGATATAAGGTATATTCCAGCGTCCCTAAGAAATCGAAATAGCTATGTTAGCAAACTAATAGAGATAACTGTAGTCTGGTTGTGTTCGCATTGATTAACGTATCATAGGTTCATCTAAGTGGAAAACCACATAAACCCACATCAGACTGGTTTAACCATTTCCCATATACAGAAGCTTTATGGTGCCAATGAAGCAGACGACCAAGGAGACAAAAGGAGACATTGATTATAATGAGAAAACTGCATATCTCCTTTCGCCACAATATTTTGAATTTTATTCAATAATTGTCCTTAAATTAATAGATATAGGTGTTTTTTAATGTATATGTTTCCAATGTCATCTGTTGCAGATTTGTTGTATGTGGGAAAGGGTTTATAAAAGCATCGCCGAGACAGATATGTAAACTCGTATCGACTAAACGCAATATTTATTAGCGTGACAGTGCCTATTATGTTCGCTTAGCTTGTCATGAAGGTTTGATCCGTGCGTGCCACGTAATAACCGAGTTGGTGCAACGTGCAGCTCATTCGATCTGCACGTCACTGCACGCTAACCATTATCTTCTCTTTTCTTGGTTTAGTTAATATAAAGGCTTCCGAAAAACGAATAATAACATGAGTTAACTGTGTAACATTTGTCTGACCCTGACACATATGAAACACCAACCCCATGTTGCGTTGATTAATGAATAATTGAACCATTCCAAAACTCACCCCCGCACTTACTCACTCAATGTAAATCAAATGATTCAAGTGCATATATAAATATTTAAAATAAAGGAAACAGAAAACTGGTTGTTTTTTAAATTGACTGACGAATTTTATGAATAAAACGCTACTGTCAATTCTGATTTATATTTATCATTTATATTCACTTATACATAATTATGCATTATACAATCCCTTGTTTGCTTTTCTCCACATTTAATATAATTAAATATGCAATAGTTTGGCCAGAAAACGGGAACGAATTATATCTATATCATATTTATGTAAATGATTATGTTACTTGTTTAGTTTGTTTTTGCAATATGGACAGTTTTGTTTTTTGTTTGCCAATACACTTTGTATCTGGAAATCTAAATGAAGACCGACGTAACTAACTATTTCATGCTGAACGATTCATTTCTGATAGAATCTACTCTTTTCTCTTTCATGAATAGATTTAAAATATTTAAATGTGAGCAGTCGTTTGAACACCGACTGTTATGACGTTGTGTACATCCTACTTCTAACGTTTAGTTTGATCACATGCATCTCCTGTACGCATTACCATTCATTCTGACATCTCTAGAAAAATCGCTCTTGGGAATATTGACTGTTAACAAACCTTTTTGTTCGGTTACTAAGACTGTAGTCAATATTGAGGTCAAACGTGTCGACAATTGGTAAGTTTAGATTTGACCGATTAACATTCGTTACAATCTGAAAATCTTCGATCTGTGGAGCCAAGCGTTTGATCGGCTTACAGTTTCTTGGGATTGATTGTGCAGGCTTATAAATGATGAGCCATGCCATACGAAAATCAACCTTCGAACGTTTTACATTTAAAGTTTATAACCATCAATTGGCAAACATATCTAGTCGAGTTTCAGACATAACGTGGAGTATAGAATGTACGTATGACTACAATTCGAAGAGAGAAGATCGCATGTCTCTTTAGATCTCAACTTGTCCGTATGTCACGAATGGTGTTTTTGACGACGCGGCTCAAATAACAGAATATCGCTGGAACCGATGGATGATCCCCGAAGTATAGACAGTGCATAGTGATGGTGATAATATGCACATATCCTCTTTTGGTGAGATCTTTCATAAAGTAACATTAAACTCAAACCAGAAGTTGCTGAGAACAAGCCCGAACAAAAGCGGGATGCATATCCGAACAGATGAACGGTCGAACGGACGAATATATCTCGTCCCAAATGATTTCGGGGAGCTTAATAAAACGATATTCTAGTGATGTAATCCGAACAGTTCATTGATGTTATCCTGGTTCAAGTCCCTTCTCAATAAATGTCATTCATGTGGGTTGTATCAGATGGTATCGTGCTACTATGAGGAACCACAGTTAAACCACACGACGCAAGCAGAAGCCTATTTACAACGACAAAGGTTTAAGTTGAATGTACGAATTTGGCCGACATAATCGGAATGCATGAAAAGGACGAACGCTAATCAGTAGTTTTAACTCGTGCATGTCCACAACTGCTTTACGGAAACAATCCCCGGTGATCACTTACGACGTCAGTTTGTAGTGAGATGGCGACAGCTAGTCGATGACTGGATGTTTTATATTTAGAAAGTTATGAATCATCCAATCAAACGGTTCATTTAATTACCAATGACTACGAGTTTTCTTCAGCCAACAATCCAAATGTATGGATTGAGTTATACATACATTATACCATAGGTCACTCGTACTTTCTAAGTTTAAAGAAAAAAACATCGACTTTTAGACAGCAGTTTTGCCCTGAAAAGAAATTGGAAGCATATGATCGGTCATTGCTTTAACGCATTAACCCATACATACGCATTTTACGCGCATCTGCAGCAGACGAATTTTGAAACCTTTGTGCCAATTAATTAGTTTGTTTAAATGTTGTGCCTAGATGTTTTAAAAGTCATCTGCTGCATAATTGTTGTATGTGGAAAAGGTTTAAAGCCCAAATATGTCGGTGGCGTGTTTCGTGGTTCGTTTAATGTATTTCTGAAACTATTATATATGGTCATGTTTCGCAATCGAAGATACTTGTTCTTTTATTCAAAGATTTTCAAAAATCCATTTTTGTTCTTTAAACGGTTATCAAGTACAGTTATGCGTTTAGTAGTATACCACTTATATAATCACCTGGATATGAGAAAACGATTTAATGATATTCATTTGTCGCACGTGTAGAAATATAAAAGTGATATGATACCTGTATAACCATTCTTCGCCTAACGAATTACATGATAAAACGTTACTGCATTTACGAATGAAAATACTTGTTGAGACACAAATATATAATTTGTAAATCGTTGAAATAAATGGAAAGACACCAAAGATAAATGGAAAACGATGACACTTTAAGGCGATTGCACTTTTCTCTTTTATCCTCAATTCCTCCAAAGATGTCCATTGTACGGGTGTCATGGGAGAACTTCATTGAAAGGACTTCATTCAATGTCATGTCCCGCATCTTAAATATCTGCAGGTGATTAGGAAAACAACGACTTACTCCTCCTAAATGATGTTGAGGGATTTGGTGATCGTATAGAACGAGAAAGATATACAATCTGTACTTAGTTATTCACTCATCAAATTAGGCATTAAACAATGTAATACACTATAATCGTTTGGAAATGTGCAAATATGTTTGCATACACATGTAGCATAGTATCATTCGGTCTGCTCCTTGCAAACATCAATTAGTGAAATTGAAACATAACATGGTGTCCAAGACGGAAACAGAGTACGACATGTGGTATTAAACATGTTTTAGGAAACGGGTTTACTAATTGTTAACAAGGAATATAACTGTAGACAATCCATAGTTCTCCAATGCGAAGCGGATTGTCCAAAGTATTCCAGGACACAACATAATGCCGTTACAATCAGACCTTAAACTTTGCTGCAGTAGCGCAGGCTAAAATAAATATGATTGCATTGGCAGCATGCCCAAGATGTATACTTATGTCAAAATTGTTTTTATAAGTGGTCATAGTGCATAAGATATAACCTGGATTGGATTCTAAGTCAATCAAACGGATCTTTCGTGTGTGTGTAATAACAAAAGATGTATATATGCAGTCAAAATTGTTTTCTATAAAATGAATCAAAGGTCATGGTCATAGTCACAGCAACCTAAACTTGCTTCAAGACGATGCATATTAATACACAACTTGGTACCTCTGCGTGCATAAGAGATATGGCCCCTATATATTTTTTCTTTAAATTTCGTCAGAGGTTAAGGTCACATTGACTCAAAATTAGTACGCGACACATTGTCTTCCAAAGATGCATCTTCATACCAAATGGGTATAAATTATGGCAGAGACAAGCCTTTTCTTTAAATCAGATCGAATGTCATGAATAAATTCGTTCCATGACACCTCCTCTTCAGAAGATGCTTAGCACACCAAAATGTGTATTTCTGGATGCGACAATATGGAAGGTTTGGACCCTACAGACATGTCCTTTAAATTTCGTCAGAGGTCAAATTCTTCGAACATTCCACCGAGTCGGTTTCCCCGTGTGGCGTTGCACAGATCAATTCTTGAAGACAAGCTAAACGAACATGATATTCAACATGGCACTCATAATGATGGCGTTTAGAAGAAACGATTTACATATCTGTCTCAGCGATGCCTTTGTGAAATCACTCTGCTTTAGGAATTTATCGATAATGTGATCGATTAATGCAACTCTAAGCGGAAAATGTGTATCTCTGTCTACAGGTAGGGTTTTAAAGGGAAAAACTAAGAGTTCCTTTGCTGAAAAACAAATTTCGACTTTGTTTGTTTCAGGGGAATACATTTTTGTATACGTTACTTATAATGTAGTATTATATATTTTAATATGTGTATATGTTGTCTTTTATTGGTTATTCAATACAAATTTGCCAAATTTTAGGAAGCATAATGATTGAATCATTTCCATCCAATATCGTTCAGTTAATGTCAACAACAAAAATGCATTAAGTCCTACTGCAAGTCGTCTTAGTGGTGTATCGGTTTCAGCGCGTAACGATTTACGGTTTGATACAAAGCATTTTAGTTGTAATGACGTTGTAAATTGTTCAATTCAATTTTTCGAAATACCAAGGGACTCATACATCCAAAATGTGATTTTCTTAACAAAATATGGATTGTATTCTAAGAAGGGCCAACAGTCAAGATCACATTGATCTTTTGTGTGTATGTAATAACAAAAGATGCATGTATCCAGTTAATATCGTTTTATTCAAAATGGATCAAAGGTCATGGTCATATTCACAGCAACCTTAAATTGGATACGTGACGCAGTTTGACGCATTTTTCAATCGAGGAACTAATAATATTCAATGTTTTACATTAAGCATAAATGTTTCATTCGCTAAATAGCTGTTTATATCTTCAAATGAAATTGACCAAAATACCTCGTGTTTCAAAAGGTGTCACGCTGAAAGGTTTCACACTAAAATGTCATTATGCTAGACCTTTCAAAATTATGTGCTCTTTAATACCATAAAGAAGTTGTATCGAACCGCCATGAGATGAATACTTTGAGTCACAATTGTTTTCGTAGTGAAGCAGATAAATGTTTGTCTCAACACGGTAAACACACAAAGGGTGTCATGTATTGTAGTTGTACGGGATGTGTGCTCGGGTATGAGTATATATATGGTAGTCCTAGAGTGTATTCGTCAGTTCCATGCTGGACTTCGCTCATCATGGACATCATAGAGACAACATCGATTAAGAATATATCAACGCTTTGGTAAACAACAGAGTAATGGACGTCATTCAGGAGTTACATGGCAACATGTTGCGGTAAATAGGCGGACTTATAGAAAGACAAGCCTTCCAACCTAGTCTGCCTCTCCAAGCAGTATTTCTTCATTACACGCTCCGAAATTCAATCGTAAAGAAACGAGGAGCAATTTTAACAGAAATCCAAAGTTATCCCCAAATTTGATTCATTGGTATTAAACGCCGTTTTCAATAATGTTTCAGTCATATCACGGCGGCCAGTTCACCTATTCATGTGTTTCCTGACAGTGGGGATGAGAAGCGTATTCATAAGGCAGATTAGCGTATTCATAAGGCAGCCAAAGAGAGGCAGGTCAATGTTAGCTCCTAACGGACGGGGACACCCTAGGGGAGAGAAATTATCGTCTCAAGGAACGGGACAATTTTTTTTGCATGTTGGTTCGGCGAAGAAACCGTGAAAAGGCGGGACAAAGGGAGAATGAATGCTCAATCTAGAAGATCAATAACAAGATAAGTAGTTTTTGGGATAGGGGCGTTTCGCGCCTATCCCATACTAAGGCTGCTTTCGAAAAGTCGGATTAAAGCTGCAACCACAGTCCACATGTGTATACCTACACCAAAATCGAGTTTTGATTGGTTATAATCTGCCTTTTCAACGATTTCATTGGTTGGACCGAATCACGAAAAACCATCCGCTTGCATTAATTAATGATATAAAATAGTTCAAACGAGTGAAACACACTCTGAACTATGATTGACCTTAATGTCAGTGGTGTAAGGTAACGTCGACCGTGCTGTGACCCCATTAGTTTACAACAGTCGACTTACATAGAGAAATGTCAAATCACTGTAAATAAAATTATTGAAAGGAGTTGAAACCATTGTGGCAAAAGTATAAATTGCCTACGATAAGCAATTTATCCTTCTGTCACAATGTTTCCGATTGTCGTCTGCTGCACATGCGTCTGTAAGCGGGAAATGGTTACATCCTCCCCATGGAAGCGGAACACTTTCCGTGAAAATATAACAGTTCGAATATTGAAATATTGTTGAAAATGGAGCTATTGCTGACAATGAACAATTTCTCCTTTTCACACAATGCTTTCAAACACGTTTCAAATTAATTCTTTTCATATTTAAACGTTTTACTGTGGACATTCTTTTACTCTATCTCCTTTCCGGACACATTTTGAATTACATGCTAGATTAATGATAACGAGCAATTTTGCCTTACATCAAGAGGAAAAATATATAGTTTATACATAGCTTTGTGGAAAAAGAGGAAAAGGGTCACGAATAACCATTCTGCAGCCGTCTGCTGCACATGCGTCAAAAAGCGACTTTAAACGGGAAAGGATTGAACCGTTTCCGTTATAGCTACTTAGTTACATACGAATGTTGAAAGTATATTTGCCTACGGAGCAACTGCTGACAATGAGCAATTCCTCCGTTCCAAACAATGCTTTGAAACATGAATCAATTTTTTTCTATAACCTAGATAACGAAAATATTTGTCTACAGTTATTATTTTAACCTTTGCCCCTTTTAGACACATTTGACTAACCTTAACAGATAAATGATAATCAGCAAGCTTGTCTTTTTCCACAATGTTTTAATTACTATTCAAAATAATACTTTCAGGCTTAGTTAAATGGTGTTTGCTGTATATTTAGTCTACGTGGTCAAGGGTAAGGACTTGTTATAACATAATCCGTCCAAAGGGAGAGGTCCTACTGTGTATACATGCCATGAACGAATGGTACTAACGGTCTCACCGCTACTGTAGAATTGTTGGTAAAACAGGTCGCGTGTTGTGTTGAATATTCTCACGTGTCGCTGTATGTCGACCCAACTAGGACATATGAATTAAATCTACAAATTAGAGATAAGATTTCAACACTGATTGATTGTGGTTTAACGCCGTTTTTAACATTTACTACGTTATATCACGGCGGCCAGTTCATCTACAAATATGTTTCCTGGTTTTCTCACACCAGTACTCCACACAACAATCTTCCCAACCAACTGGGTTCTTTTTCACATAGACTTAGCCCATTTGTGAAAGACGAATGACGCATGTCGCATTGACTTTTGTCAAACGTCGGAAAGAAAGTTGGCCGAAAATGTCAACATACACACGAGTTATAACCGCAAGGTCATTATTTATTTTATAATTGAGGCGCTTCTACCGATTTTGGGACTAAAATTATAATGTATATGCATTTGCGCTAATTGAAGATTCAATGTTCGTCAACGTGTAATCTAGTCCTAGACGTATCTGTTGACAAATAAACTAGAAATATAGTCTAAATAGTTTTTTGTAAATTAACCTTGTACGGTCCCATTTCGGAGATACAATTAATTTGCAAATACTTTACAAATACCATAATCTAAGCTTTCCTAAGCACAGACGTGTTTTGCCGCATCGAACCAGTCTTCTGTAATCAATACTTTATAAGTTGTCTCTGTCTGTAAAGCTTGGAGGTATAATCCGGTGTCCGGCCGACTGTCTGCCTGAATGTGCATTCGTCCGTCCGTCATGGATTGCATGTATTGGTCAAAACGTTGTTTCTGTATGGCAGATTTATTTGAAAGTGGTCACACTTATACCGTGTGATCAGGAGAACGGCAAAATACTAGGTACATAACTCTGGTCTGCTTATCTTAGTTATCTTCATTTTTCCTTATTTAGTTCAGCGATTGTCTCAATTAATTTCCATTGTTTCCATTTCAAACTTTGTTTGTAGGTAACTTATGACCTACACATTTGCAGTGCACCATTACCATAACTTTAGCATGCTGCGTTTGGAGTGTGTATATTTTTGTCTTTTCATGTTCTCATTTATTATATGACTTTCGCATGAAAAACACATGCCCTTGTTTCGTTAATGAATGTTTCCCAGGCGTTTTACTTTGTCCAGAGCGACTGACTGTCTGTCCGTCTTTGTGTTCATCTATCCGTCCGTCTGTCCGTTACGGTTTGCATTAATGGGTCAAAACTTTGTTTCTGTTTCGCGGATCCATTTCAAAGTCGTCACACGTATACATTGGGATTAAGAGATCGATACAATATTTTGAACACATACTGATCTGGTTTTTTTAGGTGTAAAACTCATTTTTCATTTCTTCGGTTATTGTCTCAATAGATGTCCAATGTAATAAATTTAAGACTTGTTGCTTAGGAAACTCGGAGCTACAGATGTGCAGTGCAAAACAAACATAACTCTAGTATGCTTTCGATTGTCTTTCATTTATCAGCATGATTACAATATACATTGTGAATCTTTAGTGATTTCTGAACTGGAAATATTTTAATTAAGGGTCGCTGCTCAGTTTTTTGTCAATCTTTTTTATTTTGTTTATACAAGAAAAGGGTCAAACTTTGATAAATTAGGTATTTGTATTGTATAGGCAGGCAATATGTGTGCTTCGCACATTTTTGGTTTGGTTTGTTTAAAGGTCATTGTTTCAACAATGTTTGTCTATATTATCTATGCCATATATTTTCAACTTACATATGCCCCTATACCATCAGCGCTTTCAGCGCTTTGATTATTGTTGGTAGCCTTTCAAACGCTTTGGGTAAAACGAATACCGATAGCAAACAATTATGTTTTGTGGAAAAGGGAGGTTGTAATGGATTAAATTGTATAACGAATAGTGTTGGCATTTATTGCATAGAAAAGGTGGCATGGAGCTGTCTCGAATATAAAGTTCAAAGCAGGTGTCGAAGATCTGGGAAAATACCATGAGGAAAAGGAAGCAATTGAATATTCGAACATAAGTAATAATAAATAATAACATGGTTAAAAAGGGAGCAAGTGCTGACTTAGCTAAACAGTTAATTAATTTTGTAATGAATAATTATTTCATCTACGAGGGTAAAGAAACATGTACTAAACATTATGATGATAATGATAGTACAACTTGTAACGGTTTAAAAAAGGGAGGTAATATCGGCTCTGGCAAACATTGAGAGCAAACGGGATTAAGCGTTTTGTCAAATTGGTAGATAATACCACTAATGCTTATATTTGGGATGTCATTTATAATGGTGAACAGTTACCATTTTCTCAGACTCCGTTGAGAGTTCAGTTAATAATAATAGATCCGCTAGGGATCATCCGATTCATGTAAAGTCTGAATTTGGGCGTTTGGTAGAAAAGGGTATTATTCAAGAAAAGCCATTGACAGTAAACCCATTAAAGGAACCTAGATTAGTATTTGACTGTACACACATTAATCCATGACTACACTTGTTTAAGGACACATTTGAGGACGTTAAAATTGCACACTCGCTGTTTCAGCCCTTCAGTTATGTGTTTACATTCGTTTGAGAAAAGTGCGTATCATCACATTGATATTTGTTCATGCCACAGAACATATTTGGGTTTTTCATGGTCCGACGAAGGAAATGACCGTTATTTTTGTTTAATTGCCTTCTTTACGCTTTGTCTACAGCCGGACACATATTCACCAAAGTACTCAGACAGTTATCGAAATATTGCAGATCTTTGTACATCGGTTTTCTTATATTTCTCGATGACGGTATATGTGGTCACACGGTTTTCGAGCTTGCTTTAAGACATAGCAAGTTGGTCAGAAAATCATTAATTGAATTTGATTTTCTTTCGGCAGAAGATATATGCGATAGGTTTCCGAGAAGGATAGCTACTTGGTTGTGTCATGTTTTTAATTTTGAAGACAATATTTTGAGGTTAACTGATGAAAGAATTAAGCGTTTGGATATTCAAATTGACTCCATTTTGCATGATGTAAGGAATGATAAATTCGAAACCGTGCACATAAAGGCAATAGCGTCGGTCGTCGATCAAATTATATCACTACAGACTGTACTTGGTCAAAGTTTGAGTTTGCACACTAGAAACGTGTACATTTGTATTATGTATCGCAGTAGTTGGAAGTCGCCTGTTCATGTGAATAGGGAGGCTATAGGATAATTTAATTATTGGCGTGTAAACGCCAGACGTCTCAATGCTTTAGGATGTTTGTATAGGCAACGCCGGTCATAAAAGCAATTGTTTTTGCTGACGGAAGTTCCCATGGTTATGGTGGCTTTGTTGAAATACGTCACGCATGTTAGTCTGGAGACGAATTTGAATCCACACCTTCAGAAAATACCGTTGTTAACGAACAAGGGAGCTGCTCTTCTCAAATTTCTGGTTTTTGATAGAGGGTAATATTGATTAATTATCCTTTGACTGTCATTTATGTAATGTGGGCGACTCACGGAAGCGACTGTGCAAGTCGGTTTTGATAGATCGACAAGGACTAGGAATTCGCGTGTCGGGGGATTCGTTCAACACCCGGAAGAGAATTGTTATTGTTTATCGGAAAATGTGATCAATAACGATGGTCGATTTGTTGGGAATCAAAACCCGGGAGTTTGGTAGATTTGATTTGCGAAATTATCTCCCGGAAGAGAGATATGTAAAATTCATCACTTGCATGATATAAATGGTTTGTTGATGACGGATAAGGATGTTTGTGCGGAAAGCGATCTAAATATTGGAATCTACTTTTCCAATTCCGAAATATTCGGATCATGGACGAGGGATGAGTCGCTCAAAAGGTAAACAATGAGGGAGCTAGAAGCTGTCCACTGGGGTGTATTGAGTATTTTGAAGATACTGGAAACTCGTCATATTAAGATATGTTCAGATAATAAAAATGTTGAGCGTTTTATTACACGCTTGCAGCAGAGTTAACTCTAGTTAAGTCTAGATCCCAAGGAGTGACTTAATGACCTACTTTTTGACCCAACATGACCCATGTTCTAACTTGACCTACATATCATCAAGACAAACATTCTGACCAAATTTCAAGCTGCTATAGCACAAAAAAGCGGCATCTACAGTTAACAAGATTTTCCTTCAATTTGGCCTAGTGACCTTTAAATTGTGACTAATTTACACTGATCTTGTGTTGTATACTATTCATTAATTTCAACAAGTTAAAAGGGAACACTTACTAGGTTTGTTTCTCCAGCAATAATGGATTTCCCAATTTAAATAGAACTAGAAGCATATTTAAAACTATATTCGTAGTTTCATAAAGTCGTATTGGAGGGAGCAAGCTGATATCATAAAACGTAATTGTTGCCATGGTTTAAAATGTTTACTGAAAGTAATGAGGCGCAACTTTGTTTTCTATCATTCTAGTAGAAATGCGTTTCTATTGGTTCTCTCTTCTAGAGACCCTTAAAGTCGGTCTTCGTTTCTGTCCGTTTGTTTGTTTGTAAAATGTTTGTGGCAGGCGTAGCGCCCAAAACTATTCAACGGAGTTCGACCAAACTTGCTAGGGATGAATGGTCTAGGCTCTAGTTGTTCCTTTTGTAGTATGGTCGCCATAGAAACCACCGTTGCTATGGAAACGGGCGAAAACTATCTCCTCCCACAGTTTTCCGAATTTAGAAACCACTCGGTGTGCGTTGTGTAGCCCATCAGTTGCTACATCGAATGATCGTCCCGATTTTTGATCCGTCTCTTCGTTTTCTTAATATTTGAGTTGCCGTAAGGGGTACCATTTCTATTGGGAAAATCCATTCACTTTTTGTGAAACGATAACATATGTCTCCAGGGCATTCTTACAAGCTCGTGAGATTTCGGTAAACATTACGTCATATTCCTTTTATTCTTTTGTTCCCCCGGATAGATTTGAGCTGCCGCGACAAATGAAAATCACCCATATAAAAAAACCGATATCATCCTTACCAATTTGCACGCGCATGTTGACACATCTGCAGCAGACTTCTTTTGATAGCTTTGTGACAAAAGGAGATATAACTACATTGTGTTTGAAATTGGATTAATAAACTTTGAATAAAAAGGATTTTAAATCGTATGAATCTTTTTTTCTTTTGTTTAACAACTTTGAAATACAAAAAAATGTAAGGAAAGGATGCATTGCTGATAACTGATTACGCTGATAACAAGCAGCTTCTCTTTTTCTCACAATGTTTTCCAACCCGGTCTGCTACATCTGCATTTGAAGCTATAAATACGTGGTTTGAGAATTAATTATTTTTCCTTTAAATAAGTTTGAAAAGAAGAGAAAAATGTAAGGAAAGGAGCATTGTCGATAAGGACCAGTTTACCTTTTCTCACAATTTTTTGAAAGGCTGTTTTTTTTTTGGTTCTCTCTTCTAGAGACCCTTAAAGTCCGTCTTCGTTTCTGTCCGTTTGTTTGTGGCAAGCGTAGCGCCCAAACTATTCAACGGATTTCGACCAAACTTGGTAGGGATGAAGGGGTCTAGGCTCTAGTTGTGCCTTTTGTAGTATGGTCGCCATAGTAACCACCGTTGCTATGGAAACGGGCGACTTTAGAAACCACTCGATGTGCGTTGTGTAGCCCATGAGTTGCTACATCGAATGATCGTCCCGATTTTTGATCCGTCTCTTCGTTTTCTTAATATTTGAGTTGCCGTAAGGGGTACCATTTCTATTGGGAAAATCCATTCACTTTTTGTGAAACGATAACATATGTCTCCAGGGCATTCTTACAAGCTCGTGAGATTTCGGTAAACATTACGTCATATTCCTTTTATTCTTTTGTTCCCCCGGATAGATTTGAGCTGCCGCGACAAATGAAAATCACCCATATAAAAAAACCGATATCATCATTACCAATTTGCACGCGCATGTTGACACATCTGCAGCAGACTTCTTTTGATAGCTTTGTGACAAAAGGAGATATAACTACATTGTGTTTGAAATTGGATTAATAAACTTTGAATAAAAAGGATTTTAAATCGTATGAATCTTTTTTTCTTTTGTTTAACAACTTTGAAATACAAAAAAATGTAAGGAAAGGATGCATTGCTGATAACTGATTACGCTGATAACAAGCAGCTTCTCTTTTTCTCACAATGTTTTCCAACCCGGTCTGCTACATCTGCATTTGAAGCTATAAATACGTGGTTTGAGAATTAATTATTTTTCCTTTAAATAAGTTTGAAAAGAAGAGAAAAATGTAAGGAAAGGAGCATTGTCGATAAGGACCAGTTTACCTTTTCTCACAATTTTTTCAAAGGCTGTTTTTTTTTTGGTTCTCTCTTCTAGAGACCCTTAAAGTCCGTCTTCGTTTCTGTCCGTTTGTTTGTGGCAAGCGTAGCGCCCAAACTATTCAACGGATTTCGACCAAACTTGGTAGGGATGAAGGGGTCTAGGCTCTAGTTGTGCCTTTTGTAGTATGGTCGCCATAGTAACCACCGTTGCTATGGAAACGGGCGACTTTAGAAACCACTCGATGTGCGTTGTGTAGCCCATGAGTTGCTACATCGAATGATCGTCCCGATTTTTGATCCGTCTCTTCGTTTTCTTAATATTTGAGTTTCCGTAAGGGGTACCATTTCCGCGGAAAACACAGACACAAATAGAGAACCATCGTCGCAGTATGCTTGTCCGTTTGTTTGTTTGTTTGTTTCTTTGTTTGTGGCAAGCGTAGTGCCAAAACTATTCAACGGATTTATTGCTTCTCTCTTCTAGAGACCCTTAAAGTCGGTCTTCGTTTCTGTCCGTTTGTTTGTTTGTTTGTGGCAAGCGTAGCGCCAAAACTATTCAACGGATTGCTATGGATACGGGCGAAAACCGCTTTTCCTGCGAAAACTATCTCCTTCCACAATTTTTCGAATTTAGAAACCACTCGATGTGCGTTGTGTAGCCCATCAGTTGCTACATCGAATGATCGTCCCGATTTTTGATCCGTCTATTCGTTTTCTTAATATTTGAGTTGGCGTAAGGGGTACCATTTCCGCGGAAAACACAGACACGTCAAAACTAAATATATCGACACAAAAGAAATGGTTTCCTATTACCTGATCGCTGATTGGCTAAAAATCCGGACACGACCAAATATCGACCAGCCAGAGAGCACTTCACATAGCCATTACAACTTCCGTTTCCCGTACTTTTACACGAGGAGAAGAAATATTCAAGTGAATTTGACGCTGTTCTCGCGACAACTCGATAGCTTGTTTCATTATTCGTGCGGTGTCGTGAGAGTAGAGACAAGAGAAAACCATCGTCGCAGTATGCTTGTTTGTTTGTTTGTGGCAAAATGAAAAATGAATGCTCTCTTTAACTATTAGTGACATCATCATATTGCTTATATGCTTAAAGCCAATTAAGAAAGTGTTATAGATTCAGATAATATATTGACTCAAATACACAATTACATAGATACATGTAAATAAGTAAATTAAAAGAAAAAAGATAGATATATAGATATGCTTTATTTCCTCCAAATCTGAAGAGCAAGTACATGTGGTAATTTGATAGATGACTCATGATGATACACTTAGCTGGATGCTTAACATATAAATCTATACCACGTATGGTTATATATTCCGTACTCATAAATACTTGCTGATATGTAAGGAGTCTCGGATCCTCAAACTTTTCAGTAATATGATTTTAACGTAGCATACGTGTACATGTTAATAAGTGATGGCTGAAAGAATACGCATTTAGAATAAATGGTGGTTCGAATAACAGCTTATTTGTTCTGCTACACACATATAATTTCGAAGTAGTATCTATGGTTCACTTATTATTGCTAGTTGTGCCTTCAAATGTTATCTCTTTTGCTTTAAAGTCTGGGTGTTGCATAACATGGCCGACCCCGAATTTAATCGCAAGCCGGTCATGTTTTTCAGCATTGATCGTATTAACAAAGATAATTGTTTTTTCACCAATGTAAACACAGAGTATTTGACTATAATAGAAAACGGAATTATAACATATTAACCATGAACAAGTTAAACTAAACATACACATTCATAAATAATTCTGAGAATGGTAAGCAACGAGTTGTCAGTCACTAGACATTGCAAATCATGCAAAACATTTTTACGAATAAATGGGTTAATCTTTTGATTAATGAAACAGACTATACTACTAGTACATAGTATTTTATGCGCGTAAATTCATTAATGAGCATGAGTTACCTAGCTTTAAATTATGTTGACCTCCTTTGGTTCGGAGATACACATGCCTTACTATGACAACAGTGTATGGTAACTTGATTGATTGATTGATTGAATTAGTTTAACGCCATTTTTAACAATTTCTCAGTTATATCACGGCGGCCA
This sequence comes from Serripes groenlandicus, assembly GCA_031761405.1. Lineage (NCBI taxonomy): Eukaryota > Metazoa > Mollusca > Bivalvia > Cardiida > Cardiidae > Serripes > Serripes groenlandicus. Next base: position 24,599,457 of record JASEVX010000007.1, on the reverse strand, counting down.
GTTCACCTAATTATGCATTTCCTAGTTTTCTCACAGTGGTAATTTGAAGAAATGGTAATATTTTACAAGTGAAATAAGTGTTCCTTGTTGAATCCCATACATGATTGATATCTATGCTAGGTGACTTTGATAACAAGCTATATGAGACATATGTATTGAGTTGTTTATTGACCCAAAATAACTCTCAATACATGTAAATCACTGGAATACAGCATATTCATGGTTCATCAGAGGTAGGGATCAATTACCTATTTACTAATCAAAGCCCATTGTTGTTACCAAAGCAACCGCTCAACTAGAGCAGTTTCTCCATCAGTTATCCTTAATTTCCATAGTTTGTACTTTTCGCAGAAGATGTATAGGCATGATTGAAACTTTCTTGGTTTATCTCAGATAAGATCAATGTCGTCTGTATATAGGAGATAACGAATATTAAGCATGTTTTTCTAGCTGTAGGTTATATAGTGTCAAACCATTATTATTATAAGCTATCTAAGTCATTCAAATACAGTGAGAAAAGGATATTTGATATAATTCCGCCTTGACGGACGCCACAGTTACATAGGGAAAACTCTGAGTGTGTATTACCTAAAGATTTACATGATTTAATGTTTTCATACATACTTTTAATTAATTTGAAACATTATATCATCTAATTAAAGCATAGTCGTTATATACTGAGCCAAACAAGTAACGATACATACTTAGATCATTTGTAAAATCTTAAAGCTTAAACTTGTGTTATATGTAATAGTATAAGTATCAAACATTTAACTGCAAATATCTGGGATTTATTTTTAACAGGAGTGCAAATGAAACTGCAAGGAGTGGACACTCTCAATGAAAGCTTAAACGTAAAGGCCATTTGTTATAAGGTTTTGAATATTTGAACAATTTGACAGAGGACCACCAAAGGAATATTCCTGTGAAGATTGGATGATATCTGACCAGTGCTTAAGGAGGAGTCTCATGTCGTTTGAAGATTAAAATTCATTTACCCCTTTTCTGATACCATCCAACATCTATCTTTCTTATCAGAACAAATTATGTAAAGGGGTCACTAAAAGAACATATCTGCTAAATAATATAGAAATCTGACATGAACTTTAATAAGAATGGTATTATAAAGTCTTGTGATTTCCCCTTTTCTGATGCCGCCTTAATGCCCTGTTTTTGGCTCACCAGAGCACAAAGTGCTCAAGATGGGTTTTTGTGGTCGCCTTTTGTCAGTCGTCCGTCGTCAATATTTGCTTGTTAACACTCTAGAGGCAACATTTTGCATCCAATCTTCATCAAACTTTATCAGAACATCTAGACCAAGTTCGAAACTGGGTCATATCAGGTCAAAGACTAGATCACTAGGCCAAATTTAATTAAAAATCTTGTTAACATTCTGGAAGCCGCATTTTTGGCTAAAACATGTTGAAACTCTGTCAGAATGTTTATCTTAGTAATATTTAGGCCAAGTTCGAATATAGGTCATTTTGGGTAAAAACTAGGTGACTAGGCCAAATTGAAGGAAAATCTTGTTAACACTCTGGAAGCCATATTTTAAACTTGAGCATGTTGAAACTTTGTCAGAAAGTTTGCCTTGATGATATCTAGGCCAAGTTTGAAACTGGGTCATGTCGGGTGAAGAACTAGGTCGTTAGGCCAAATCGAAGGAAAATATTGTCAACACTCTGGAAACCGCATTTTAAACCTGAACATCTTGAAACTGGATCAGAAAGTTTGTCCTGATAATAACTAGGCCAAGTTCGAATATGGGTCATATCCGGTAAAAAATTAGGTCACTAGGCCAAATTTAAGGGAAATCTTGTTAACACTCTGGAATCCACATGTTTGGCTTGAGTATTTTGAAACTTTGTCAGAATGTTTGTCTTAGTGATATCTAGGCCAAGTTTGAATATAGTCGTCGGGTCAACAACTAGGTCACTAGGCCAAATTGAAGGAAAAGCTTGTTAACACTTTGGAAGCCGCATTTGTTTTGGCTTGAGCATGTTGAAACTTTGTCTGAATGTTTGTCTTAGTGATATCTAGGTCAAGTTCGAATATGACTTGAGCAGCTTGAAATTTTGTCAGTAAGTTTGTCTTGATGAAATTGCCATTGACGCTGAAAGAGTAAAGTCTTAAATAGCCCATTCTCAGGTGAGCGAATTCCAGGGCATCATGGCCCTCTTGTTTAACAAATATGTCTTGAACAGTTTTTGTAGAGGGTCAACAAGAAACATTTCTACCAAATTGTCTCGGATTCGGACAAGCTGATTTTAAATTGATTGATTGATTGGGGTTTAACGCCATTTCCTGGTTTTCTCACACCAGTACTCCACACAACAATCTTTCCAAGCAACTGATTTTAAAAGAAGAATGTTAACGTTCGGGCACTTTTCTCTCTTTCTGATGTCAGCAATCGAAGTTCTATACGGAATGTTTTTATTTAAACACATTTAAAAAAGGACCAACAAAGAAACATTCCTGTAAAGTTAAGTTGAAATTGGTCCAGTGGAATTGCAGAAGGTATCATTTTAATCTAGAAATTAATTTTGCCCCTTTTGTGATTACGCCTTGTTGATATGATCTTGTTTTCCAATCAATATGGCTAAAACAAATTAAGTAGAGGATCATTGAAGTAAGATTCAATTATCTTAAAATCAGACAAGCACTTTCATTTAATGGAATTTTGACCCTTTTCTGATGCCACATGGCTACCATATTTTCCAACCAATTAGTATAGCTTGAACAACCTTTGAAGAGGGTTACCTAATGATATTGGAATCGGACAATCATTCATTTGTATTATTATATATATAATATTTAACATGCGACAGTTCAATTCACACGAACAATAGTTCACGGCAAGCAGTAGGTTTATTAGGGCCACGTTCTAAGAACGCTAACCATTGGGCATAAACGACGAGTGGTATGCAATATCAACCTGCGAAAAGTCGCATAATCTTGCTCTGTATTGTACCCCTAGTAGTCACATACGGTTGCAAGAAAAGTCTGATGTTCACCATTTGGTACCTTTTGATCCAAAGGTTGGGTTTCCAAAAACGAATCCTTCATATAAATAAATAATATTTCAACAACGTCAAGTTGAAGCCAACTTCGCAAGTGTTACGGAAGGCGGGAGAACAGCCTATTGCTGTCTAAATCGATATAGATTTTATTGTTTCATAACAAGGTCCCGAAAAACCTCACACCAAGAAATAATTTGTGAAAAGCAACTTTCTTCTACTACTAGCCCTTGAACGTATGGCATGCACCTAGTCACGCAAAAACCGACATTCGGAGATTCTAGAAAATAATGGCAATGAATTTGTGTACCTCTATAGTCAGGTTTGGTCATAAAAAATAATCGGGATCTTCTTTGTTCGTGCAACAAGATGTCACACGGGGAAGTACTTGACCAGGCTGCGCGGGCGTCGCCAAGTCTCGAAGGTCGGCTTTTGTAAGACGTTTATTTCGTTAAAAGAAAACAGCTTCTTTAAGATGCAAGGGACGTTGACTCGTTTCGTTTTATTGAGTTTTTGGCCGCAAACAGTTGGCACCTGATTCGTTTGTTTGTCAATGTATTTTGTTTGAACACCCCATTTTTTTGCTTTATTTGTTTTATTGGGGTTTTACGCCGCTTTCAACATTATTTCAGTTATATCACGGCAACAGTTCACTTATTCATGATCCCTGGGTAAACAAACCAGTACTAGGGTAGAAAATGTGCCTTGCCCATGGGCACTCCACCATGACCGTAGTGCCCCGACGCTAACCACTCGACCACAGCGGATTCCTTTTTTTAAACACGGTATTTATTTTCAAGTAACATTACGTTTATTTAAACCTTTGCTGTAGGATGAATAATATTGTTTTATTGGATGAGGCTTGTAGTAGTTTTATATTCAATTTAAGTAATACAAGTAATATAAATACAACAGATTAATATAACAGTTTAACATTCACATTCGTAGGCAATAATTGTAGGAACTATTTTTGCTGGGATATAAAACCACTACCTCTCGGTTGACAGCCCGCGTTGCTACCCTGGTAAGGCTACCGGGGCTCGGTCCGTGCTAAAATATCATATAGCAATATCTTGAATAGGGTAAAACAAACAATAGTCTCATTTTCCAACTAACTGCTAAATGTTTTAAAAAACCTTCCAATGTCTAAACTTCAGATTAAATCAAGATAATGCATCATCTTAAAATTCACCACAGATCACACTCAATCTATTCTGTCAGTCAAATCTTTCATTCTTTCGAATGTCGAATTGTATTTGCCACCATCTCGTTTTTGGCCTGGGGCTTTAGCCCCTGGTTATAGTAGTAAAACCATTATTTTCGGAGTTGGCAGCCTGCCAATTGCTGTTAACACTAAACAACGCATCTTTTAGGGTAATTCAACATGGATTCAACAAAATTGCATTTAAAAGGTTAAGATCTCCTATAAAGGAAGATCATTATAATATTGTTGGAACATTAGTGAAAACAAATGTTTTCGAAATTATTGCGCCGAGAGGTCAAATATGGAAGCTTATTAACTATTAACATTCGCACAGCAGAACGGAAAAGAATAAAGAGTCGAGTGACAAATAAAGTGGCGGATTTACCGGGGGCCGTAGGGCCCGTGCGACGAAAAGTAATGGTAAATAAAGGAGTCGTGTGACAAATGCAGTGGCGGAATAAGCGGGGCCTATAGCTGTTCCCGCCAGTTGATATAGCACTTAACGACAAGTCGATAAACTTCATAAGGGAAGACCTGCCATCAGACGATGAACACCAGGTGTAAATCAAGTGCTTGAGGGAAAATAGGGTGGTGTATCACCCTTATCTTACCGACCAGTCAACGATTGACGACTTGATTAAGGAAGTCAAGCGATCCGAATACCAACACAGTTCGTTGGATAGCGATAACAGTTTTGGTGACAAGTTGCGAGTTCGAAGAAAGAATTTCAACTATTGGCCTCGTAATCCGACTGAATATCATCAATGGCGAAGGAAATGCTTACAGGACTGTGCCTTATGTCAGTACATAGAGATATGGGTGTCAATCTTTATGTTTTAAAAATCTTCTGCTGCAGATTTATATTGTTATCAAAAGCATATTTATGAATTTAAAAATGTAGCCTTCCTAGTATCACTTAAACCCCAACCACAATTACCTTGCGATAGGTTTACGAGTAATTTGCAGCGAATTTCTAGCTAATTTCGGCCGGAATCCTTCGGGACACCTCGCAGGCATCGAGTTACTTTTTACTTGGACTTAAAACCTCATCGCACATAAATCAGCTGATGCCTGGCCGATGTCCGGCCAGGCATCACCCATATCACACATAACAAAATCTTGTTAACGCTCTGGATATTGCATTTTTTAACTTGAACATGTTGAAAATGTTTCAGAATGTTTGTCTTGATGATATGTAGGCCAAGTTTGAAAATTGGTCTTGTCTGTTAAAAAAAACAAGGTGACTAGGCCAAATTGAAGGAAAATCTCGTCAACACTGTAGAAGCCAAATTTTTAAAATTTAGTCAGAATGTCTATCTTAATGATATCTAGGCCAAGTTCGAATATGGGTCATGCCGGGTTAAAAACTAGGTCACTAGGCCAAATTAAAGTTAATTTTGTTAATACTTTGGAGGCCGCATTTTTTGCTTCAGCAGCTTCAAACATGGTCAGAATGTTTGTATTGATAATATCTAGTCCATTGACGAATAATTTCTACTTCATAGAATTTGATTTAACTTTGACATATTTCTCAATATAATAAGGCAGAAACATCAAAATATTCTGCCTTAACCTGCTGTCAAATTTATGTTTTTAATGTGTATACTTGTGAGCTCTTGCACTAAGGTGAGCGATATAGTGCCAGCAAGGTCCTCATGTTTTCAAATTGGCAGTTTCATAATATTTACTATTTTTGATATGATCTTTCAACTTCTTAACAATAAAAACATAAACATAAGCTGCAATTGTTATTTCCTTTCACATTTTCCCTACGTCTCCAACCTTCCTGCCAGCACTTTCAGTGCATTGATTTCTTTATACTATCTGAAAGAAAAACGCGATATGTCTTCTCCGGAAATAGTATTTTCTTTGTCAAATGTTTTGTAGACAAAACATTAGCTAAATGTGGCTTTGTAATAACCACCGGATTTAATTCTTTAACCGCAGATGAATCAAGTTGCTCTCAAAATAATAATGAGCCGTTCCACGTGAAAACCAACATAAGGACTATGCGTAATGTATCGATTCAGATCAGCCTGCGCAATCCGCGCAGGCTAATCCGGGCCGACACATTCCGTCTCAAGGGGGATAGAGGTATGGAATAATGATTTCTGAAACAGAAAACCCATAGAAGGCGCAAAGTGTCTGTCCGGGTTAGCCTGTACGGTGTGCTTACGCTGATCCGGGTCGATGTTTTATGCAGAGTTCACAATGTTGTTTTTTCTGCGGGACGGCTCATATGCATATCCTTCATACTGCGCGATCACGTGGTAACCTCATTAACTGTACGTGTGAAATACGAGCTGTCGTTTTGTATTAGCTCACGAAGTCCAAGGTGAGGTATTGTGATCACAATTTGTAGGGCCGTCGTCACCAATTGCCCTTATTAACAATCTACAGGCTTCATTTTGCATCCGATCTTCAGGAAAGTGTTTCAGAACATTCATCTCCACCAAATCTTGTACAAGATCAAAACTGGGTCATATGAGGTCAAAAACTAGGTCAAATTGAAGGAAATTTTGTTAACACTCTGGAGGTCACATTTTCAGTTTGAGCATGTTGAAACTTTATCAGAATGTTTGTCTTGATGAAATGTAAGTCAAGTAAAATCTTGTTTACACTCTAGAGGCCGTATTTTTTGCTTCAGCAGTTTGAAATTTCGTCAGAATGTTTGTCTTTAAGATATATAGGCCAAGTTCGAATATGTGTTATTTTTGGTCAGAAACTAGTTTAGTCAGAATGTTTATCTGAATGATATATAGGCCAAGTTTGAATATGGGTCGGGCCGGCTCAAAAACTAGGTCACTATTTTTTGTCTGAATAATATCTAGGTCAAGTTAGAATATGGGTCATATCGGGGTCAGAAATTAGGTCACTATGCCAAATTCAAGGAAAATCTCGTTAACACTCTAGATACTGCAGTTTTAACTTGAGCATGTTGAAACTTAATCAGAATGGTTGTCTTGATGATATGTAGGTCAAGTTCGAACATTGGTCTTGTTGGGTTAAAAAGTAGGTCACTAGGTCAATTGAAGGAAAATCTTGTTAAAACTCAGAAGGCCGCATTTATTTAGTTATCAGTTTTGAAATGTTGTCAGAGTGTTTGTCTTGAAAATATCTAGGTCAAGTTCGAATATTTTACATATTGGTTTAGGAATTAGGTCACTATCCCAACATTTGGTCAGAATGTTTATCTTAATGATATCTGGGCCAACTTTGAATATGGGTTATTCCTAGTCAAAAACTAAGTCACTAGGCTAAATTGGTGGAAAATCTTGTTAACACTCTGGAGGCTACATGTTTGGATTCAGCAGCTTGAAATTTTGTCAGAATGTTTGTCTGAATTATATCTAGGTCAAGTTCGAATATGGGTCATATCGGGGTCAGAAACTAGATCACTAGGTAAAATTGAAGGGAAATCTTATTCACAATCTGGATAATGCAATGTTGAAACTTAGATGATATGTAGGCCAAGTTCGAATATTGGTCATGTCCGTTCTTAAACACTAGGTCAGTAGGCCAAATTGAAGGAAACTTTGTTTACACTGTAGAAGCCGCACTTTTTGCTTCAGCAGCTTCAAATTCAGTCAGAATGTTTATCTTAATAATATCTAGGCCAAACTTGAATACGGGTTATGCCTGGTCGAAAAGCAGGTCACTAGGCCAAATTGATGTAAAATTATGTCAGAATGATTGTCTAAATTATATCTTGGTCATGGTCGAATCTTGGGTAAGAATATTTGGTAAGAAACTAGGTCAATAAAGGAAAATCTTGTTCAAACTCCGGAGGCCGCATTTTTACTTTGAGTAAGTTGAAACTTTGTCAGAATGTTTGTCTTGATGATATCTAGTCCATGTTAGAATATGGGTCATTACAGGTATAAAGAAAATATAGCTCTCTAGGCCAAATGAAGGAAAATCTTGTTAACACTCTGGGAGTTGCATTTTGAATCTTTGTCAGAATAATTGTCTTGATGTGTTTTGCATTAGAAATCACATAATTCAGGTGAGCGAAAAAGGGCCATCATGACCCTCTTGTTTAAAAAAAATGTTCGACCTGCCTCAGTTGAGCTCTTGATGACATTCAGGTTTGATATCGTTTAAAGGTATATTGGCATAACACTAGTGGGGCTATTCACCCATTTTTGTCTGCACTTTTAGCAGGTGCAGTAAAACCCAAAACCGCTAGAAGCTGTTTTCTTTTTCATCTTACATGCAAGCAATGTAAAAAAAACAATTCGTGACAAATGTATGCTTCTTGCGTTGTTGAGTATGCATCAATAAATATATTGGCATCGGATGTGTTTATAAGCGTCTGCGTGTTACACACGAGTAAAACAGTTCTTATACTGATGTCTAAAGTAGAGTTAGTTCCCCTTTTCAGACAAATATGAATATAAGTACACGGTACATAATCACAATGTGTAGTTCACATAATACGGTTTGAGTTATTTCCCATTATTTTGAGTTGTTGACTCTTATAATATCGTATAATGCATCCCTTCCTTCGAAAGAAATTGAATAACTCTGAAGGATTTGTCGATGCGTTTATCATGAAATCTAACGATTTAATATTGATGTTATCATTGTGATAAGCAAACATTTTATATCTACTATGGGGAGTTAATTTTGACAATAAGGCTTATAAGTAAGAAGGTCGGTGGTCTCTGTCAGTCGATGAATTGCAAATTATTTATTAAAAGCAGACTTTCAATATTTTGAAAAAAAGAATATTATACCTGGATAGCCAAAAAAGCAGAACAGATATTAATATTGAATTGTAAAACAAAAAACTTGACACAGTGCACTTTTATGGCTTTACTGACAAGAGACAAGAACATTTGTTGTAAATTACCATAAAGCCCCAGACTGATATGCATATGTTGTTTAACGGCTTATTTAAATACTTAATTGCCGATGTGTTGCACTTTTTTATTATGAGATTAGTGGAACAAATATTCTAAATTACTGGTTATTTCACTTTTAAATTGTTGTATTATTTTTTTATTTCTAAGCAAACTTCCTGAGTTCGGAATGCATTCAATTCACCATGGGAATTGGGAACAGTTTTATCATCGAATTATAGGAATATCTTCTTAGCGTGACTCCATTCAACCACTTTAATCGTATTTATTACAAAAGAAGATTAAGATGATTCATGCTTTTATATCAAACTGAACAATAAGTCTGTCTAAGTATCCAAATCTCATTGAAACCATCCGTGACTAACACGTGAATAGTGCAGAGCCAGATCAATCTACACGGATTGAGTTCTCCTCCGGTCGGAAACGTCTCAAAGTTGGATTTTCCATAGTGTAATACAGGGATGTTACACTTAACCTTTCCCTTATATAGACACGTTATGACGCCTCTGCAACAGACGGATTTTTGAAAACATGGTGACAAAAGAAGAAATTGCTCAAAAGAGCAACTTCCTCTTTCTGTCACCATATTTTCAATGAGTTTCCAAAGATTTCGGGTATGTTTTCAGAGTCATCTGCTGTAGATGTGTTGCATGAAGAAAGGATAAAAACCGGCCGTTCACACAATCAGTGCCACCAATATTACTAAATAAAAAATCTTAGTTTTGTATTTGGAATAATTGAAATACTGTCAAGAATGTTTGGAAAAGATAGGGGGATGTGAGCCATTTTCTAGCGGAATTCCTGTCAGCTATGGTAAATTTGCTACAAACTTTATAAACGTTGTTTCCTGGTAAGTTCCGGATAAGTTAACTTTACTCTAGGGAGCAGCTCACGTAGCTATTATTTGTTATGATAATCCGGTGTAACTGAATTTTGCATCCGTAGGAATAAGACTTCTCTGCAGCTGACGAGTATAAAAAACATTGTTGGAAAAGGAGTAAACTTTCTAAAAATGAAATTTCCGCTTCTACCAGAATGTTTTCAAATCTGTAGCAAGACTTTCCTTTTAGCTAGGATTGAAACAAGTATTTCTGCGGATGTTTTTACAAAAACATCTAGGATATTTAAGATGACATTAAAGGTAAACGGTTGAATTGACATTTCATGGAAATGAGACGGATATTTCAGACCGCTTACTTCAGACTTACGTTGCAAAAAATGTTACATAGTTGAAAAGGCAGCACATCCACCAATCAAATTACAGCAACTTCACAGGAGTATTATATCAGATCACTAATATCAGCCGTTACGTTCAAATCCTCCAAACAAATAACAACAACTTTACAGTAGCGACTAGTTGTTAATGTGTGTACTCGATTTGCTACAACAAGCTAGCGTGACCGTTAATTGAACGTACGGATGGTGAGAACTCGACCCATCTACGAGGTAAGATTGCCATTCGATTGGCCAAAAGAAATACGATTCATAAAAAGTGCACCAACATATAACAAGATAAGTTATCGCCTTTGAGTGAAGTATTGTGTTTACGTATCTGTTTAGTACAGCATTTACACATTAGTACAAGATGACGTTCTGTCCACAGTACTACTAATTATGTTGATTGATTGGTGTTTCAGTCGTTTTCAGTTATATCACGGCGGCATGTCCTTGCCCAGTCGCGTCGCTGTGGTCATGGTGGGTTGCTCTTGGGCAAGGCACATTTCCTAACCCAGTACTGGTTTGTTTACCCATGGATCATGAATAAGTGAACTGTCACCGTGATATAACTGAAATAATGTTGAAAACGGGGTAAAACTCCCAACAAAACAAAATCTCACACCAATAATCCACACAACAGTTCTCCAAGAATTTGACTGCTTTTCCACATGGACTGATAGCCGATTGGCGGATCCCGAGCGAGGCTTGTCCCATTGTCAAGCGTCGGTAAGAATTTTTGCCGAACTTGGGTACGAGCCTATGAGCTTTGGAGGGATAGTCTGCGTTGCGACCGACTGAGCTACCGGAGATCGGCTGTTGGAGACCACACGGTAAGGTATGAGTAGTTAGGTACATGATAACTTGTTCGAATAGTCATATTAGCTCTGCCAACTTCCTTTTAGACGTTTGAAAAAGTCAATGCATCACGCGTCATTCATTTTTGGACGGTTGTCGACAGATATCCGTTCCAGAGTCAATAAACTACACAATTATTAATTGTGTGGTGTTGTAGGAGCATGCTACGCCTGTCCACGAACAACACATACATGTGTTTTCCGCCACTCGTTTAAACTCTTGCTTTCTTTGGTGGTGGTCTAATATGCGTCGTTTCCGGGTCAAAATGCCACAACCAGGTTTCGTCTGTAGTAACTATGCGCCACCTTTGGTCTCGTACTGTCGTATGAAGTTCTCCGAACACCGGACGCTTATTTCCTTTCCATGCATTTTTAAAAATCTTGGTACCCATCGCGCATATACCTTCGCCATGTGTAGTTCCTCTTTTATTATCCCGTGAAACGTTGACACAGATACTCCAATTTTGGAAGCAATGCTTCTCACAGTAAGGCGTCTGCCATCATTTAGCATTTCCTTCATTTCGCTGATAACGACGGGTCTCCTCGAATAAACTATGCCGCATCTCAAATCGTCTTCGACAGAAGTTTTTCTGCTTCGAAATATTCTGTACAGCGCGAAAACGTTTTTTCTTGTGGCTCCTGGTGATTTCAACATACTTATTGTCCCAGTAGGCGTTTTCCCTAGACAAAACTTTATGACAGCCCTAGTCTCAACGCCGCCAGTTGACCTCGTGATTTTAGTCTTTATACAGCAACGTTATGTATGATGTTATATAAGTGGCACGGGAAGTGGTTAAACACGTTCCAGAAAGGACGTCGATATATACATATTGTTTTAATGTCACGTCTTTTCGTAGATATATTTACGAAGGCAAAATGTAGTTCACCCATTCTTGGAACGATTTCATTTGTAAAAGAAGTGTTCTTTTCGGATTTCTCCGTATGTGACGTACTGGGATACTATAAGAACCGGTATATTCTAAATGTGATGCAGTACTGACACTAATTAAGCGATGATGTTGTTATGTAAAAAAAAAGCGAATAATGTTATTAATAAACAAACACAAAATGTAGCAAAGGTATACGAACACCCCTCGTATGGTTTTGATGGTATGTTGATAACATTGTTGGAAAAGGTGTTATTGCTCACTTTAAAAACTCGCACTCACCGTTTAACAATTTATTGCCAGCCGTATCAGAAAACCGAAGTCGTCTGTATCCGAGAAATAACCAAAAAATCACAATCATTTTAGTAAATTAATAGCTTAATCATATAAATCTGGCAATACTATCGCAATTTGAAACAAAGATATTGTCAATGCTTTAAGTTGAAGAACAGGGTTATTTGAAAGTTTATTAGACATAGTTTGACAAAATGAATAAATTTCTTTTTCTAAAAGACTTGACTAATGTAGGTGTTTATGTTTAAGACCAAGGCAGCGGATACCTTTGATTACATTCAATGAAATTGTTTAATTTTTCTATTTTGACATGAAAACTATCAAATATAAACAAAACACATGTTCTTTATAAAGCCAGCCAATATTACTTCATAGTATCTATATTATACTTATATAGTCATATCTATTCAACAAAGTCGCAGTTACCTTCGGTTGGAATCGTATCTCGAAAGGTAACAGAAAAAAACTAAGGCTTTATTAAGATGTGTATATATTTATAATATGATTATGTTTTAGCTATTCATACATTTTATTAAAATGCACAGTCACACTAACACAAACACATAAACAAACTGACGCATACACACATTCAGTATATACATAGAGCATGACACAGAACACGACCTCAGCTTTGAAAAGAATGGTGACAGACTATAATTCAATCTTATTCTCCCCGCAGTAGCTAACTCTCGTATATATCTGATGAAATTGACCTGCTGTACCCAATCAAACTATCGCCTCGGCGTCGGCGTTGGTGTCACACCTTTATAAAGGTTTTTGTACCAATTCCCTGTTTTGTCAAAACCATTACAGATGTTGCTTTGAAACTTACAACACTTATTCACCATCATTACCTCCATCAACAAACAAGAATACATAACTCTGTCAAGGTTTTTTGTAAGAATTATTGCCCTTTTTTACTTAAAGTTTTGGTTAAGATTTTTGTACCAATTTACTTTTTTTCAAAACCATTACAGATATTGCTTTGCAACTTACAACGCTTATTCACCATCACTACTTCTATCAACAGACAAGAGTACATAACTCTGTCAATATTTTTGTAAGAGTTATCGCCATTTTCCGACTTAAAATTTTTGTTAAGTGTTTTGTACCAATTTACTCTTTTTCAAAACCATTACAGATATAGCTTTGAAACTTACAACACTTTTTCACCATCATTACCTCCATCAACAGACAAGAGTGCATAAATCTGTCAAGGTTTTTTGTAAGAATTATTTCCCTTTTTTTCTTAGAATTTTGGTTAAGATTTCTGTACCAATTTCCTTTTTTTGCAAAACCATTACAGATATTGCTTTAAAACTTACAACACTTATTCACCATCACTACTTCTATCAACAGACAAGAGTACATAACTCTGTCAAGGTTTTTGTAAGAATTATGGCCCTTTTTCGATTTAGCATTTTGGTTTAGTTTTTTGTATCAATTTATTCTTTTTCAAAACCATTTCAGATATGGCTTCGAATTTTACAAACCTTATTCACCATCATTAACTCTATCAACAGACAAGAGTACATAGCTCTGTCAAAAACATTGTAAGAATTATGTCCCTTTTTTTGATTTATAATTTTGGTTAAGTTATTCATACCAAATCATTTTTTTAAAAACAATTAGAGATATAACTTAAACACTTACAAAAATCTTCTTACCATCATTACCTCCACCAACAGCCAAGAGTGCAAAATTCAGTAAAGATTTTTGTAAGAATTATGACTCTTTTTCGACTAATAAAGTACTTTGCTTATAAACAATATGATAAATCACTTGGTTATGTTTTCCCTATCACCAAAAAAAGTTTTGTTTTATTGGCAAGCACAAAAACGTCGAGCGCTCTATCCTCCGACATCTCTTGTTAAAAACATTGTGGAAAAAGGAGAAATTGCTCATGATTAGCAATTTCTGCTATTGCTACAATGTTTTCAACTCTATTTAATTATCATAGTTTTATTTACAGAACTGTCTCATATTTTAGACAAGATGTAATCAAAGTCATCTGCTGCAGATTTGTTGTATTTGGGAAAGAGTTTTAAAATGTCTAGGGTCAATTTGAGACGATATTTGAGTTATGTGAGTATATCAGCTTTGAATTAATGAGCTCATTTCATCTATTGCAGTTGCCTTTTAACGCTTTCCCCCATGTACACGCAAGTTTACTCCTCTGCAGCAGACAACATAGAAAACATATGACAAAACGAATAATTGCTCATGATAAGCTATTTCTACTTTTGCCACAATGTTTTCAACGACAGACCGACACACTCACGGATTTTCCTTTCTTTTCAGGAAAACTATCCCCTTCTCTCTTTAGGTTAATAATGTCTTAATTTTTAGCTCACCTAAGCACGAAGCCAAATCTTAAAAAATCTAATAGTAGAAATGTTCCTTGGGGTACCCTCTACCAAGATTGTTAAAATATTTCGGATCCGTTGAAAAACATGGCCGCCAGGGGACGGAGCTTATTTTCCTTATATGTGCATTGTTAAAACTTTAAAAATCTTCTTGTCCAAAAGTACTGGCCCGATTTGAAAATTATGTTACACAAATGTTCTTTATGGCACCCTTTACCAAGATTGTTCAAATATTTCCAATCCGTTGAAAAACATGGCCGCCAGGGGGCTGAGCTTCTTTTCCTTATATGTGCATTGTTAAAACTTTAAAAATCTTCTTGCCCAAAAGTACTAGCCCGATTTGAAAATTATTTTGCACAAATGTTCCTTGGTGCACCCTTTACCAAGATTGTTCAAATATTTCTGATCCGTTGAAAAACATGGCAGCCAGGGGGCGGAGCTTGTTTTCCTTATATGTGCATTGTTAAAACTTTATAAATCTTCTTGTCCAAAAGTATTAGCCCGATTTGAAAATTATTTTGCACAAATGTTCCGTGAGGCACCCTTTACCTACCAAGATTGTTCAAATATTTCCAATCCGTTGAAAACAAGGCCGCCAGGGGGCGGAGCTTGTCCTTATATGTGCATTGTAAAATCTTTAAAAATCTTCTTGTCCAAAAGCACCTGCCTGATTTAAAAATTATTTGGGACAAATGTTCCTTGGGTGACCTTCTACCAAGGTTGTTCAAAAAAATCCGAACCGTTGAAAAACATGGCTACCAGGGAGGGTTGCTTGTTTTCCTTATATGTATAGAGCATAAAACTTTGAAAACTATTGAAGTTCTATTAAATCAGGTGGGCGATATAGGGCCATCATGGCCCTCTTGTTTTTGTTTGTCAGTACTTTACAACAATGGTCTAACCTTGTAAAATTATTACCTAAAGCAATTTCAAAAATATGTCAGTGTTAGATAAAAAACCTTTAATAAGGGTTAAATGAAAAAAAAGATATACTTCCTCGATAGCAATGTAGGTGTTATGAATTGCATAATCAATTTGTAGGCCTTTTATGTTCCTTTTATCGTTTAAATTATGTATTTTAATATGATATCGAGGGCTTGGCGTGAAACGGTTGTAACTAAAATTGGTATTTTGTTACCAAGGTTAATCACCTCGTTATAATGTCTTTATAAACGTTAAATCTTTTTTTCTTGGTGAACAATGGAAATTTAGGTACCATTGCTCGTTCTGAGCAATGGCACCTACATTTGCATTGTTTACAAAGGGGTCGAAATTGCCCCTTAACCAGGGTTTTCAAAATAGGTTTTTAGTTACAACCGTTTCACGCCAAGCCCTCGATATCAGCTCACTAAGCATAATTTACCAGACAACCTTTCTCCTTTATACTTTTTACAGGAAGAGGAATTTAGTGTATTCAAAAGATTAAAAAAAGTACATGCTATATCTGTAAAATGATTAACTAATATAATTAACACTGATCATAAAAATGAGTTGTATCTGGCTCTGTGAACACATATTGAAAATAGATACTAGAATAGGTTAGATTTATTTTAAATTAGAATATTTCACATTAGGTATACTAAACTCGAATATGTTTTTATGTCATCTGTCCCCCTCTTTCCTTTCTTCAAAAAACACACACAAAACGTCCCGTTATCATACCATGTTTGTCTCTAAGTAGATATATAGTACATCCTTATAACAACAGTGCATAAGAATACTATGTTTACTAAATATGTTTTTAATCTTTTTCTTACATTTTCACTTCTGTTGAAAACGGCGTAAAACACCAATAAAACAAATACATTTTCACTTTGTATTTTGATCAATACTCACCCCCGTAAATGTTAAAAGCGGTCAGCTGTGTATGGTAGATAAATTACCTTGGGATTAACCTGGTAAATTAACTACCGTGACGCAATAGAGAAGATCGTGTTTCAGTACAGGGTTGGACGCACTGTGTGAAAATAAACTTTGCATACTGAGTGCGATGTCTCATTCCACGCACTGTGTGAAAATAAACTTTGCATACTGAGTGCGATGTCTCATTCCACGCACTGTGTGAAAATAAACAGTGCATAATGAGTGCGATGTCTCATTCCACGCACTGTGTGAAAATAAACTTTGCATAATGAGTGCGATGTCTCATTCCACGCACTGTGTGAAAATAAACTTTGCATAATGAGTGCGATGTCTCATTCCACGCACTGTGTGAAAATAAACTTTGCATAATGAGTGCGCTGTCTCATTCAATGCACTATGTGAAAATAAACTTTGCATAATGAGTGCGATGTCTCATTCCACGCACTGTGTGAAAATAAACTTTGCATAATTAGTGCGATGTCTCATTTCACGCACTGTGTGAAAATAAACATTGCATACTGAGTGCGATGTCTCATTCCACGCACTGTGTGAAAATAAACTTTGCATAATGAGTGCGCTGTCTCATTCAATGCACTGTGTGAAAATAAACTTTGCATAATGAGTGCGATGTCTCATTCCACGCACTGTGTGAAAATAAACTTTGCATAATTAGTGCAATGTTTCATTCCACGCACTGTGTGAAAATAAACATTGCATACTGAAGCGATGTCTCATTCCACGCACGGTGTGAGAATAAACTTTGCATGATTAGTGTGATGTCTCATTCCACGCACTGTGTGAAAATAAACATTGCATAATGAGTGTGATGTCTCATTCCACGCACTGTGTGAACATAAACATTGCATACTGAGTGCGATGTCTCATTCAATGCACTGTGTGAAAATAAACTTTGCATAATGAGTGCGATGTCTCATTCCACGCACTGTGTGAAAATATACTTTGCATAATTAGTGCGATGTCTCATTCCACGCACTGTGTGAAAATAAACATTTCATACGGAAGCGATGTCTTATTCCACGCACGGTGTGAAAATAAACTTTGCATAATGAGTGTGATGTCTCATTCCACGCACTGTGTGAAAATAAACATTGCATAATGAGTGTGATGTCTCATTCCACGCACTGTGTGAACATAAACATTGCATACTGAGTGCGATGTCTCATTTCACGCACTGTGTGAAAATAAACATTGCATAATGAGTGCAATGTCTCATTCCACGCACTGTTTGAAAATAAACATTGCGCATGCATAATGAGTGCGATGTCTCATTCCAAGAACTGTTTGTAAACAACTCATGTTTCATTCCACGCACTGTGTGAAAATAAACATTGCATACTGAAGCGATGTCTCATTCCACGCACGGTGTGAGAATAAACTTTGCATGATTAGTGCGATGTCTCATTCCACGCACTGTGTGAAAATAAACAGTGCATAATGAGTGCGATGTCTCATTCCACGCACTGTGTGAAAATAAACTTTGCATAATGAGTGCGATGTCTCATTCCACGCACTGTGTGAAAATAAACTTTGCATAATGAGTGTGATGTCTCATTCCACGCACTGTGTGAACATAAACATTGCATACTGAGTGCGATGTCTCATTCAATGCACTGTGTGAAAAATAAACTTTGCATAATGAGTGCGATGTCTCATTCCACGCACTGTGTGAAAATAAACTTTGCATAATTAGTGCGATGTCTCATTCCACGCACTGTGTGAAAATAAACATTTCATACGGAAGCGATGTCTTATTCCACGCACGGTGTGAAAATAAACTTTGCATAATGAGTGTGATGTCTCATTCCACGCACTGTGTGAAAATAAACATTGCATAATGAGTGTGATGTCTCATTCCACGCACTGTGTGAACATAAACATTGCATACTGAGTGCGATGTCTCATTTCACGCACTGTGTGAAAATAAACATTGCATAATGAGTGCAATGTCTCATTCCACGCACTGTTTGAAAATAAACATTGCGCATGCATAATGAGTGCGATGTCTCATTCCAAGAACTGTTTGTAAACAACTCATTTCTTGTGACTTTATGAGTTAATATTATGTTATGGTGACATACAGGCCCAGTGTGGTAAAGTGTGTATAAAATGTGTTATTCATGTATGTAAATTCACACAGGTCACGTTAATAAACAATTTTCTTATCTTTTCTTATCTGTATCCGGTTAACAAGTGACACTTCAATAAACAAACGCTTCAAATAGACTACTGCGCATTGCATGTTATACGTTCTCTTAACTCGGTCATGTCTTGTTGTGTATGCTTTATAGAATGTCAGAAATTCGTTAAGCAAAACAAAAAAAAGTATTCGAAATGATATGGAAACATCAATTAAAGGCAATTTCCGCTCCAAAAATGGCTGCGGCCTTGAGGTTAAATCCATTTATTAAAAGATGGAGACTTATTAAAATAAATAGCCCTTGTTACGTCTAACATTTCCTTTACAATGAAAGAGTCTGTGTAAAACTTTAACGTTCAGTATGAGCTTCGTGCTGATATCTCTTTCAGTTCGAGTTTCTTTGCATTTTACCAAAAACAGCAACTGCGAAAAGGTCGCCCAAATTCATAAGAAGAAAGCAAGAAATGTGTCAGATATGCACTAAATTACCACTGGCAGTCACATCGCGCAACCTAGAATTCATTGAATTCCAAAGTGTTTATGACAATACCTCCGTATCTAATGATATAGCTGTTAAGTATTTACCAAATTCGATATGTATCTGTCATTCCACAACTACCCACCAACGATTATTGATATAGCTGTGTACATTTCAACCGAAAGATATGCGCACTTTTCAGTTGCATTAATTACCTTAAAAATATCCGGCGGCACTCAAAATTGAACAACATTTCCTGCGTCTTGTCATACTACAACTATCTCCAAAAAGCATTGAAATACCTGCATGCTTCTGCCGAAAATACACGTGTCTGGCAGATGAATGGCGGCTGTGCATGGGCAATGTGCAGTTCATTTCTATTGATGTTTAAGGCTAGAATCCGGGGGTAACCCGCTCTGATATGTCTCGTGCTTGTGTGTTTTGATTAAATCTTGGAACATAATAATCGGACATTGGATACGGTCTATTACATCACAATGCCTTGGGCATATGATAATTGTTAAAATATAAGTAAAACTATATAGCAAAATGTCCATAAACAATCTATGTAGGGGGGGGTGGAGTTGTTGGTGTTTTTATGCTTTTTTCTAAGGGGGAATTGGCGGGGTTTGAGGGAGGCGGGGGGATCTTATTGTAAAATTATTGTATGTTTTTATGTTAACTATATAGATGGCCTCATTGTAAAATAGCCAATTGTTAAATAGGTCACCACCTACATGTATACACAAAGTGATGTTATTATTTAGAAAAATGTAAGAAAACCGCGACACACTTTTCTAACTAGAATTGCAATTACTCTGCTTAGAACTGGACAGAGCCCAAATAAATCGAACATGTTTGTATCTTCTTATACAATAAATACGCATCACACAATTGAAACACATTCCTGTAGTATACAAAAAGATGTGGATACTGCGAGAACTATACTAATTAGTATAGTCGACGGAAGGAAACACCATTTGAGTATGTACAGTCTATGCTTGGAAAGACTGTTGTGTGGAGAACTATGGCATGGGAAAGCCAGGAAACAAATGAATATGTGAACTGGCCGCCGTGATATGACTGAAAATTGTTGAAAACGGCCTTAAACCAAAACCAATCAACCATTTGAGCATACGCATTAGAAAAGGTACAAGTTGGATAGGTTCAGATCATCTTGTTCACCTGTACAGTCTCATCAGAATCTACACGAGTCAACAGCACAAACAAACAAGCTTGTAGTTGTAATATGTAAACAGTGTTGATCTTGATCAGAGTGTGCGGATGCAAAGTCTGATCTGGATCTATACTATTCACAAAAGCAAACGTGTACCGGTTCCCATGTACGGGCACATGTGTGACTCATCTCTGGTTATTTCTGCCTCTCATCTGAAAGAGAAAAGACAGCATCTAGAATTATGTTATAGATAAGCAGGTATACAAATTGGGTCACTCACACACAAGTGGACATACGCGCACCCTGATCAGTAGCTTCATTTTGTGCACAGTCTAGTCAAAAACATAACATAAGAGAATTACATTAGGTACAAATTGAGTATATCTTTTTCTAGCTACCATGTAGCCCATTTATTGACCCCGTAATAATAGTGAGTTGGTCGAGGTCATCCACACTCACACCTTACAAGTTTGATACATATTACATAAGTATATGCATGCACGGTCAGTTCTCCATCAACTACGAATACATATGTATGCACTTTTAGCGTAATTGCCATAAAAGTAGATTGTTGTATTGGAGTTAAATCATATCTTTGCGGCCAGTTCACCATTCCATGTGTGTGTTGGCTTTCTCACACCAGTCTTTCGAGCAACAGTCTTTCCAAGCATTTCACTGCTGTTCCACGTAGACTGTTAGCCCATTTGAGGAAGACGAATGATACACGTGTCACAATTTCTTTTGTCAAAGGACTTTATATAGAAACAACTTCGAATGAGAAAAGCTATTCTTTACTTGTTCGTCGCTGAAACTGGTACAAATTACATAACATCAGCGCAAATTATGTTGATGTTTCTTGGTTGTTGTTGCCACTTATGTATAATTGAGAACGATTGGTCACATGATTAAGTAATACAGATAAAGCTTGATTGTTAATTTACACCTTTCGTATATATACATGTGTATTAGATCTGTGTTGTGTTCAATGTTTGTTTTTTGTTGCATCAAATTGAAAGATTCGAATCCTCGTCCTTTTGTAACCGTGCTACAGTCGAGTACCGACAGCAAGTATATAACCTTTTCTCTGATACAGACATTTTCTGATACCTCTGCAGCAGGCGATTTCTCCTTTTGCTATCATGTTTTCAATTTTAAAACTTGACTTATATATGAATAAATAGGGTTTCCTTTTTTTCCCCACATGATTTCAAAGTCGTATGCTGCATATGTGTTGTATCATGTATGTGTAAACTTGATAATCCCTGACATCCCGTTTGGTTATGTTAAAAGAAACCATGCATAGGTTTTCAAAAAACAGAGGCCGCTGGAGTAACATAAATACAAATGTCTATTGCAGTGACATAAATACAAATGTCTATTGGAGTGACATACATACACATGTATATTAAAGTGATATAAATACAAATGTCTATTGGAGTGACATAGATACAAATGTCAATGGGAGTGTTAGGTAGAATTAGATTGAATGCCAAAGCATTACAATAATTGCATTAAAATGTCATAAAATAACAGCAATTACGGTAAATGCCACAGCAAGGGAACAGTTTTTATAAATGAAGAGTTGCCAACTTGTAAACTTTTCCGTATGGACTGGTTCAACTATCAACGGATAAGCATATAAAGAAGTAAGTTTAATAGGCGGTTTCATTTGCGTGAGAGAACTTAATAACTATATGAGGCGAATTAAGAGAAAACCAATATTGTGGACTCGGCGTAAAGTAACCACACGGATCGGTCTAAGCATTCCGCACAGGCTAACCCGGACAGACATGTTTCGCCTCCTGTGGATTTTTCTATTTCAGGAATCAATACTCTATACCTCTATCCCCCGGAAACGGAAAGTGTCGGTCCGAATTAGCCTGCCTGGACTGCGCAGGCTGATATGAACCGATACATTACGCAGATTCCATAATGTTGGTTTTCTTGTGGAACGGCTAATATATCGCGCTCGCAGTGTCAGCCAGAAAGTATTTGAAGGATGCGAGTCCCTGTGACGATGGTAACGCTTGTGAAAACAGTACGGCGAATAATCCGAGGCAAACAAAGCATCGATCATAATAATCACATCTGTTTTGAGAGAATAGATTTGAGCATTGTCGAGATGAGTGCACACTGTATAAGAGAACATTCAAAATAAGGCGGCGAAATAAACCCTATGATGATAAGCTAAAAGAAGAAACTGAAACGGTGACGGTTGTCACTCCTTATATTAAATACCAGGGATGGCTACTTATCGCCTCTTTTGGCATTGAACATTCAAGAAACGAAACCATGCCAATGCGACCAAGAATTAAGGTGTGGGACTTTCTTCTATTCAATACCCGTAATTTGGAATTGAGAAATGCCTGACATGGTGATGTTAAAGGATATATTCACCATGGAGAACAGGAAAATGGCATAGTCGCGTTTATCGATAAAAGACAATAGAATTGAGCTATATTATTGGTTTGATAGTTTGTAACAATACATTTGAAAACATTGATTCCAGATTTCCAATAGTGCTATTTAGATTGTTGGAAAGTGAGAACCTTTTCATTTGTGGAAAATACTGAATGAAGGTTTTTTGCAACAAGGAAATGAAAATGATATTGCCATCAAGCATGTTCCATGCCTAAGAGTCAATAATTGAAAACCAAAGGCAAGATGGAAAATTAAAGCCTTTCCCTTTTTCTGATTAAACTAGATTTCAAAAGGGGATAGCCTTGTATGATTGTTCGCTTGTAATGTCATGGTAACAATCTGAAAGTTCCAATCCAATTCAGAAAAGGATGTAATTTACAAATCTCCATAAATAAGCTGTACTTTGTCTCTCTTCTCTAACTGCAGACTTTTATAGATCATTCAGTTGTCTAGAGTCTCAAACAATACAACTCTTGCAATATGAGAATGGCATCAATGCACACAATTTAATAGAACAAACTAAAACGTTACATTTGAAATATTGAATTATCATCACGGTCGTTTTCTGGTAAACGTAACAATCAAACGATATGACGTATTGGCAAAAATTGAACGGATAGTAGACTAAACGATCACATTGTCTTATCTTATGACTGTTTTCATATTAGCCGATTTACTTGCACATATGAGCCGTTCCAGGAGAAAACCAACATTATGGATTCTGCGTAATGTATATACTAAGATCAGTCTGCGCAGTCCGCGCAGGCTAATCCGGGCCGACACCTTACATCTTAGGGGGATAGAGGTATAGAGTAATGATTCCTAAAACAGAAAATCCATAGGAGGCGACAGGTGTCTGGCCGGGTTAGCCTGCGCGGAATGCTTAGGCTGATCCGGGACGATACTTTTCGCAGAGTCCACAATGGTGGGTTTCTCGTAGGACGGCTCATATTTGTCCCACCGGATCGTAGTGAAAATCAAATTATTGAAAGTGTCACTTAACCAGTATTTTCATATTAAATAAAACGCATCTTGTACTAGTTTAATGCTTACATTATAATCATACTATAACGTTTGAACTTTATAATGCATACCGTTGAAATGAAATGACCAAATATTACTGTGCAATAATGGCTAAGGGTTTAATCTTTAGCCACATTACACTAAATCTCCTTATCATTCAACATAAAGAGGATCAAATTAAACTCAACGTGACAACTGATTGTAGCACACGATCCTCTCAGAACTAAATCTTTGAAATCGTACAAGAGTCTTCTACCATTCGAAACTGAAGGCCATTGCCCCGACTATCAGTTTCACTTTGACAAGTCAACTCGGAATCAATTCGCATATAATGATCATCCTTGGCAAATTAACCCTGTAAAACATCTGTGGGTTTTTTGTGTGTGTGTCTTTGGTGGTTTACTTTTGTGGGGTGGGGTGGGGGGTGGGGTGGGGGGGGGGGGGGTGAGGGGGTTAGGGGTGAGGAGGAAACATAACTTTTGTTTTTCGCGAGATAGTGTCCGCCTGATGTTGTTCTGGAGATTTGTATTAAATTTGACATTTTAACTCTAGCGAGAAATCAGACATCTTCATTTTGATAATAGTGATACTGGTTTAAAAAAATAATTATTTGTATAATATGATTCTTTCAGAGTCGTCCTCGTTGATTGAAACATGAACGAACGAGATCTAATTGGTAAATTGTTAAAATAATTTTGATACAAGCCGGAAAACATTATTGGAAAGTTGAACACTAGCTCATCATTAGCAATTATTTTGTAAATGCCATAATAATTTGAATAGCTGTCGGCTAAATGGCGACATAGTTCATCTTAACCTGGACAAATCTGATCAATACAGAGATTAAACTTACACTTTGAAAACAGTGAATTTAAATGTAAATGATGAGTTCAATTAAATTATAACTGAGAACATGAACAAGACTATTGCTGATGAGTTGAATGAGCTATTTCTCCCTTTCTAAAGATAGTTTAGTACTGAAGGTAGTATTGCGATCGTTTAAGAGGACATGTAGAAGTGCATATAGGAATATTCATCTAAAGAAACATCACCAATGATTAAACAAGTAATGATGCATTAGGCCTGATTGAAAAGAAATTTCGTGCTGGTCTTGTGAAAATTAATTGATCCCAACCAATATATCATCAGGTCCATAGTGTCTATTCTGATCACTCTCTGTCCGTCGTCGTTAAATTTGAGCGTTAAGCATCATCTTCTTCTAAATCACTAGACCAATTGCAATATAACATCACAGGAATGTTCATTTGGGGGTTCTCTTTCAAACTTATGTAAAGATTTAAATTCTATACAGAACTGTGGTTGCCTAGGAACATTTCTACTTAATAATATTTCAATCGGACAAGCTAACGTAATTCTACCAAAAACTATTTATGCTGCTGATGTTTCAAAACTTGTCTGTTTCGGAGAAACTGATAACACTTATCCTGCTGAATTCATTATCCCTGCTTTTTACGCAATGTTTACGACCTAGTTTCTACTTATAGTTTCTGTAAATGCATGCCGAGCAAGATATTCCAGGATAAGATTGCAATACATTGCCTGCCGATCAAGGTCTCTTTTGTTTGCAATTGTAGTTTAAAATCAAGCGATTCGTATAATTTAATTGGTGATTAAAGATTAAAGGAATAAGGGTTAAGATCTAAACTCAAATGTCACATTGTCGTATGTATCTTTGGTTTAGATCAATGCATCTTAGCTGGTTTGTTAATACGGGGATCATAAATAAGGTAGCTGTCTCCTTGATATAGTTTAAATAATGTTGAAAACGGCTCAAAGATCTAATAAACTGATTAAATGAGCCCAGTTGGGCGTATCAAGATCACTTTTCATCCCCGATTTCACATCGCATAAAGCGTGCGGAAATGAAACTGTAATGGATACGTTTTTGTTTGAGTTTTATTAGAATTTACGTCAATCGCTTTTCTAAATATAGTCGGACATTGTATACTTCAGGAAACAGGGAAGGTACACAAGCGTGAATAGTTCAGAATGAATGTGGTCAGTGAATGCTTTTTGTAAATGTTCGTACGCAGAGAAAGTCAATAAATCTCTATATTGATACTGGCTTGTTTATCCAGAAATGATAAATAAGTGTTCTGTCGCCGAGATACAACCTTGGTTGGGTAAGGCACATTGCCTAGATTAGTACTGACGGGGAAAATAAAAGAGCTACAAGCTGTAGCCAACCATTAAACACATGTGTTCAACCCTTTTCCTGATCAGATTTTCCTTACAGATTTTCTATATATTGTATCCGCTTAACAAGTGACACTTTAATAAAGAAACGCTTCAAAAAGACTACTGCGCATTGCATGTTATACGTGCTCTTAACTTGGACATGTCTTGAAGCGTATGCTATTTAATTATATGCAGCGAGCGTATTAAAACATTGTTTTTGCTTTTTTAGTTGGTTCGAATTCTGCATGAATATTTGATATTCTTTAAGCCAAGAATAGAACAATATTAGAAATGATACGGAAACATCAATTAAAGGCAATTTTCGCTCCAGAAATGGCTGCGGCCTTGAGGTTAAATCCATTTATTCAAAGATGGCGACTAAAAAAAAAGAATAGCCCTTGTTACGTCTAACATTTCCTTTACAATGACAGAGTGTGTTTAAAACTTTTATGTTCAGAATGAATTCGAGTTTCTTTGCATTTTACTAAAACCAGCAACTGAAAAGGTCGCCCAAATTCATAGGAAGAAAGCAAGAAATATGTCAGAGAGGCACTTAAGTTTGAAAACATACTAAAAATATCTTTAAAATGCACTGAAATTCCTGCATGCATTGTAAAGATATAGTACGGAAACCATGATGTTTTATATAAATATACATGTGTTTGTGTGTATATATGAGTTGTGTATGTATATAATTTATATATGTGTTCTGAAATTTCAGTCAATGGTAATAACTTCAGAATTATCATATTACATCCAGTGAAATAAGGGAAAATATACACATTATAGTATGGCTCGGTCGGGTGGGGGTCATAGACGTCAGCGTACATCTGTCGAAAATGCAAGTGTCTGGCAAATGATTGGCGGCTGTGCATTGGCAATGGGCAGTTCATTTCTATTGAGATTTAAGACTAGAATCTGGAGGTAAACCCGCACTGATATGTCTCGTGCTTGTGTGTTTTGATACAACTTGGAAAAATAATAATCGGACATTGGATACGGTCTATTACATCACAATGCCTTGGACAAAAGATGATCATTCAAACTTTACTATACACCATATAGCAGAAACGTCCGTGAACAATTGATTGAGTGATTGTTTGGTGCCGCTTTCAACATTTTTTTCAGTTTTATCGAGGCGTTACCTAGGTAAGTTACCAGTACTACTGGTCCATTTATCCTGACACCAGCCAGTCAGTCGTAATGTAAACCCTGCAACCCTGAGCGCAAAGGAGGACATCCATTACTACTATTTTTAAAGTCTTTGGTATGACCCGGCCGGGATCGAGCCAGCGACCTCCTGCATCAGAGGCGGACGCTCGACCACTACACCACCACCGAGTCGGTTACGTGATCAATCCAAATGCATGTTGAGAATTGTAAGGAAACCGCGACACCTATACACTTTTCTAAGTACAATTGCAATTACTCTGCTAAAAACCGGACAGAAACTAAATAAATTCGTACATGTTTTTACCTTCTCATAAACAAATACTCATAACACAATTGAAACACATACTTGTATTGTACAGAAACGGGGTGAATAATGCGAAAACAACACTAAATAATTACAAAGTTTATTGGCAATCTCAGCCTAGACATGATCATAATACAGCTACCCTAAACATCAACAAAGGTATTTCAGTTACATCACGAGGGTCATCGAACTCACGACTCTGGTAAGGAAAACCCTCGTAGCTACAGACTGAGCTATTGTGCCTTGCATATATTCCAATAAGAAATGAGTGACAACGAATTAAATAAATGATTGGCAGAAAGTCGTAAAGTAAAATCGTAGAGTAACACGATTTGAGCATGTGCATTAGAAAAGGTACAAGTTGCATTTTCTTAACAGTGTATATTCAGATCATCTTGTTCACCCGCTCGGTCTCATCAGAATCTACACGAGTCAACAGCATCTTCAAACAGGCTTGTAGTTGTGCTATACTGTTTACAATTCTATTCTGAAACTTGAATGAGATATAAGTAAACAGGGGTTCCTTATTTTTCTCCACATGTGCTGCATATGTGTTGTATATGGGAAATTAATCATCCCTGTCATTCCGTTTGGTTATGTAAAACAAGCCACAGGTTTTCAAGCCACACAGGCCATCGGAGTGACACAAGTACAAATTTCTATTGTAGTGACATAAATACAAAATGCTATTTGAGTGATAAAAATACAAATCTCTATTGGAGTGACATCAATATGTAAATATCTATTCGAATTATATAAATACAAATTTCTATTGGAGTGACATAAATACAATTTTCTATTGGAGTGACATAAATACAAATTTCTATTGGAGTGACATAAAAACAAATTTCTATTGGATTGACATAAATACTAATTTCTATTGGAGTGACATAAAAAAAAAATTCTATTGGAGTGACATAAATACAAATGTCTATTAGAGTATTAGGTAGAATTATATTGAATGCCAAAACATAACAAGAATTGCATTAAAATGTCATAAAATAACACCAATTACGGTAAATGCCACAGCAAGGGAACAGTTTTCATAAATGAGCCTGCCCATGGCAAAATGTTCTAGTTTTTTTTTTAAACAGCGTAGATCATGATCAGCATGTATAACCGCATATCCTGATCACGATTTACACTGTGCATATATCAAGTTAATAAGATTATTAGAAACTTTCTTTAACTCATGTAGATTCTGATTAAATGAAGAAGATGTAAAGGCTGATCTTATCCTACACTGTACAGAAGCGACAAATTGTACCTTTGCTAATGGACTGTTTCAAATATCAACTGATACAATGTAAGCACATAAAGAAGTCAAGTTTAAAAGGAAGTTTTATTTCAGTGAGCCCTGAAATGGCAAATTATTATTTTAGAGAGATACGTGCGCTCTCAATGTCAGCTAGAAGGGTGGCTACCCTTATGAAAACAGTACGGCGAGTAATCCGAGGCAAAAAAAAAAAAGCATCGATCATACCAATCACAACTGTTTTGAGAGAACATATTCGATGATTTCTGACCAGTGCACTACGTACGAAATTTCTAGAGAATGTTTTAAATTAAGACGACAAAATAACCATATGGTGATAAAATGAAAGAAGAAGCTAAAACGGTTGTCATTCCTTATATTATATACCAGGTATGGCTACTAATGATCACTGTTATCATTGCACATTCAAGAAACGAAATCTTGCCAATGCGACCTAGAAGTAAAGGGTAGGGTTTTCGTCTAGTTCAATACCCGTAAGCTGAAAAGTAGCCAGTTGCTTGTAAAGTATGTTTTGTGGTGTACTGGTGTGGGAAAAACCAGGAAACGCATGAGTAGGTGAACTGGTCGCTGTGATATGACTGAAAAATTGTTGAAAACGGCGTTAAGTCCCAGTCAATCAATCAATCAATACCCGTTAGACCTGAAATGGAGATCTTAAAGAATGTATTAACCCTAGAGAACAGGAAAATATCGTCTTTAAGAAAAAGATAATATAATTGAGCCATATTATTGGTTTGATAGTTTGTAACAATACATTTTAAGACATTGATTCCAGATTTTCAATACTTGATTTTCTTCGTGCTATTTAGATTATTAGAGACCGAGAATCTTTCATTTGTGGAAAAGAGTGAACGAAGGTTTTTAGTTAGTAGGACACGGAAATGCTATTGCTATCCAGCTGTATTCATGCCTAAGAAAATCTTATTTCTTGCGAGTAACCGAGTACTCGATCGGAAGAATATACGAGTACCCGAGTACTAATATCGATACTCGTTATCAACCCTACTAAGAATCAATACTGGAACAGAAGAGGCAATATGTAAAGTATGGAGCATTTCACTTTTTAAAATCAAACTAGATTAGAAATAGATAGTTTGAATAGGGGATGTTCTTGTATGCTTGTTCGCTTGTAATGTCATGGTAACAATCTGAAAGATCTCAATCCAATTCAGAAAAGGATGAGTTCACAAATATCCTTAAATAAACTGCACCTTGACTCACTTCACTTACTTCTTGCCAAATGGCAATATTGCCGAGTGCGAGGGTAAACAACGCCAACAAACAACAAATCACTTCTCTAGCAGCACACTGTTCATTCAGTTGTCTAGTGTCTAAAATAATACTAATCTAGATATATGACAAGGGCATCTATACACACAAGTGAAGTACAAAATAAAACAATACATTTGAAATATTGACATATTATCACGGTAGTGCATGGTGTCCGTAACAATCGATCGAACAAACTCATGGGAGAGTACTTGTGGGGTTATTTCGTTTGATGGTTTTTTGTGGGGTGCACCCCACAAGTATGCAATTCATTCCGTAATTAACCCCCTTTTACGGAATGAATAACATTAATATGCAAATGAGATACCCGTTATAAAAAAAAATAGTCTTTATAAGGGTGGTGGGTGGGCTTTAGGAAAAACACGCACCCCACAAGTACTCTCTCATGCGGACGATATGACGTATTGGTAAAAATCGAACGGATGGTAGACTAAACGATCACATTGTCTTATCTAATGACTATCTTCATATTAGCAGATTTACTTGCACATATAAGCCGTTCCAGGAGAAAATCAACACTATAAACGCAGGTCAAGGTCGCTTTATTGAGAATGATCAGAGAAAAATTGCTCTGAAGTCTTTTTGATTTGTGATGTTTACACAAGTATTAGTGACAAAGTAGTGGTAAATTATACATGAATTTGAAGCAAGTGGAATTAACGATCGGATAAAAGTGAAAAATTATGGAAATAATTCGTGTATAGTGGATTATATGGATACTTTAACATTTTCCTTTGTCTAAGTGATTAACAAAGCATTATAAACCTGTTCTCTATAATGTTTACGGCTCCTGGGCAGTAGTCATTCTTTGACAGTTAGGTGTTTCAGTATATATGTTGTGACAGCGATAATGATTCAATCAATATATACGTTAATCAATCAAACACCAAAATGGCGGGACGAGGTCAAGGTCAGAGGATCTGTCGATTAAAACAAACAACTAAGAACGCGGTAAACACTGAACAAACAACCAAGAACACGGTAAACACTGAACAAACACCTAATAAGACCCCAATTAGATCAGATTTAGAACATTTGACGAAAGCTTTGGAGACCTGTGTCCTTTTCAATGCAAACTTGACAGCATATCGTCTGATTAAGGACAAATAAAAGCAGACCTAAAAGCTATTTTGAAAAAAGAAGATATAGAGAAATTAATTGCTCAAACAGTCAAAGATGTAGTTCAATCTTTGGAAGAACATCATTATTAAAACAGTAATTGAAAAATGTGAACACCTCTAGAATCTGTTACATTTGAAAACGGCCAACTGAAGGATAAAATAAAAAACATGGATTAGCTCCTTGAAAACAACAATTATGAAATAAGGAAAAGATTAAAGAAAATCTATAAAAAGTAAATGAAGTAACGAATATGGCAAATAACAACGGGCAGCACTCTCGAAAGAATAATTTTAAAATAATGAGCATTGTGGAAGGAAATTATGAAACAGAAGAAACCTTAACCGAAAATAAAATGTAAGCTCCGTCCTCAACAAACAAGGTGTTAATCTATCAAAAGAAGAAATCATCGTAATCCACAGACTGCCAACAAAGAGACCTGGAATTAAACCAGTGATTATCAAAACAGTCAATATCAATGTGAAATCAATGTGCAATGAAGGGTCATGAGAAAAAGACAAAGATTTGAAAAACGCTGGAAACAGAATCGTTGATGATGTGACAAATAAGAACACTGGCTTAATTAACAGACTATATTTACATGAACAAATACAGAGTGCATGGTTTTTCAATGGCTCGGTCTTCGGACTTACACACGAAAATGAAAGAATCGAATTTGACATTTTTGAAAACATCAAGGATATTACAACAGAATTTAGATTAAAACATAACACGACGCATAAGTAGAAAGTCTTTTTGAATTACTCAAGACCAATTTGAAATAAAAGAAAGAGAATAGCACGAGAAGGGTAAGTGTTGTTTTGATCTCTAGATCACAGCTGACCATGTTCGTGCTATACCAGTTCCACCGAACAGAAATGTCACGCATATGTCGGTTATACAAACAGTATAGAAGTAGCAATATAATACATAATCAACGAATCACAATATGCGTACAATTCCAAAACATATTGTATACTGTCCACTCTTTTTTCGGTCGTCTGCTTTATAATTATAAATGGAAGAAACAAAAATCTTAACGTGTTTAATTTGTAAAAAAAAAAAAAATGTATATATACATATATATATATAAACAAGAGAAAGTTGATGCAACGCATCAATGTCGCCGGAAATCCATACTGCAGTTATGCATAACACTTACATTATAGTAGTTGAAAAAGAAGTTATCAACTGAGGGGCATATTGGAACATCAGGGGTGGGGTCAAGTGAAAATGTATCCTAACTTGCTTTTTTTGTCAACGAAGTGAATGTCAGTGAGACGACTCTTTTGAGTAACCACACCATAAGGTTTGCTTTAATAATAAGAGAGACATTGTGGGAAAAGAGCTGAATACCCCTACTTATCTGGACCTCTGTATTAGATTGCCTTCCTAATTATATCATACTTTGACAAATGTAAAATATAGTCCAATATTAATAAATTATATATTTACCAAGTAGACCACCCTCGAAATTTAATATCAGCTAAACAGTTAAATTTCATTGAAATTGTTGTGTTATTTCAAACTTAATTTCGAACATAAACTGAACCCTACAACATGTTAATTTATTGTAATTCTTTCCTTCCTTTTTTATAATGAAAATAACAAACTACTCATGTTTTAGAATTACAGTATGATGAGCGACCTTGTGTCAATGATGCATAACAATATGCAGAACGCAAGCAAAATGCCTGTAGGGAATCTAATGACGCATTTAAAAGTATCAAGGACGAAATAATTGTGTACAAAAGACCCGATTCGTGAACCCATTCTTCTTCGAAAAATTGTCGTTCTTTATACTCTCTTTATAGGTAGAGAGTGTTTTCTATTAAAACCAGTTTCATCTCAGTTTGTTCTTTTCTTCATTTGTTTCGAACTATATACATCTTAAATCACCTATAATTAACAATTTGTAAGTGAGCGTAAAGAAAGGCTCTCTGCAAAGGAGATTGACCTACGCGTTCGGTATTCTATAGGTACGTGATCAACAGTTTTAGCTTAGAAACAGTTCATATTTTAGATATACAATGTACATGGATAAACATTATTAAATGAATTCATTACAAAGCAAGACATCTCTTTGAACATGAAAATAAAATTCAGTGAGTTAAAATTACTGTTTAAAGGAGAATTCGACGTGATTTTTATCTCGATATTGACACATTACAGTCTGCTGCAAGTCTAATTTGGACTCATTTGTCTTCGTAAATGAGACAAAAAAAAGCAAAAATGCGAGTCAAAATAAAGAAACTGCAAATACTTAAACCATCGGAATATTTATTTCATTTTAGATGTGTCATAACTTAGTGTTTTTAAACAAACGCAATTGTTATATGTTCAAGACATTTAAATTTGTTTTTTTCTAATAATAACTCACCTCCCATGTCATTTCCGAAAAGCTATTCAAAATAACAACTAAAAGCGACCAGGGTCGATCGAGATCAGCATTTACATCCATAATGATCGAATTCTCGAATGTCCGGCAGTTGCTTCTATTTATAAACCAGTATAAAGCAACAGTTGAATACTCACGCACATTTCTACTTCAACTATATGAAAATTATATACTGCATACTCAACCCTCACCTTTCGTGCAACTTTACTCGAATATTTCATTCTTTATTGTCAATATGTATTTTGTCTTGATGTATAACTTAGCTAAGAAATATGTTATATTTAATCAAAAATGTAAATAATCTGAATCCATATGGCTAGTTTTAATTAGTGCATTGAACAAAAAAGGGTTAACTAGTTAAATATTTTCTGTAACAGCATGCACCGTTTGGTACAGTTTGGTATATGGATGTTTGTTACCATGCTTTAATCTCTAACTTATGAGTTTATTTTTCAATATCCCAATAATATTGACTTTACTTACGAAATTTCAAAAATGTTCAATTAAAAGGAACTATGTGGTGTTTTTGAATTTGGTTTGATGTTATTTCAGCCCGTTTCTAACAGAATTACAAAAGCGATGACATACTCTTTGTTGTTTAGTTGAAAGTGAATGGTGTTGATCGGGATTATACCGCAGATTTGTGCTGACTGATCCTGATCTACACTTTTTTTCGCAAATTTAATTAATATCTCATGTAATCAGTGTGGATGTGAAAGGGTTCTAGTGTACTGTAAAAACATAAACCCGAGCTACGACCTGTGCACCTTTTCCCTATAAACTATCAGCACGAAGACTTTTAAATACCTACTTTATTCTTAACCAATGTTAAACGGGTATGTCACAGTCTACTAGTTACATCAGTATTAAGCCGTGTAATCCGATTTCCTCTAACGTCTTCGCTCTATAAGTATATGTATTTATTTCCACTGACACTCCTTTAAAAACTTGTTTTTGATCATAATCATTCCATCACAGAAAACAATAGAAAGGTTTTAGACATAAGAAACTTCACATGCACATGTGTATTAGAACATTGAACTGTGTAACTTGGAACCATTTTTCCAATTATTTTATTTAACTACCAAATATTTATTGTGGTTTCTTTTCAACATGCATTATAGTTTGATGATTCTAGGAAATGTTATCGTTATGTATTCCCTATTATGATGACTTTAAGGGTGGTTTTGTCTTCTCAACTATAAACATTACTCTAGTGAAAATATCCGTTTTGAATAGGGAGTGTGGATAGTTTAAAGAAATTGTCTTACAATTGTCGAGGCCTAAACAATAAGAAGAAACGTTTTGATTTATTCACATTAATTAAGGAAAGAAATGGTGATAGTGTAATGTTATTTTAGTCATGGAAAATCAAATTCGAAAGGTGTTGCTATACTTTTTAAAAAAGAATTAGATATTAATGTGTTGTATAGTAAAAAGGATATTAATGGACAATATGTAGCCGTAGAGATAGCTTTTTGTGAAAACACTGTTATCCTAATTAATATATACGCGCCTAATACGTACGATCCATTTTTCTTCTAAAACGTTTTTGACCAAATCGATTCTTTCAATTCTAAAGATAATTACATTTTATGTCGAGATTTCAACCTAGTCTTAAACCCATCCTTAGATTATGCCAAGTATAAGTCAACTAATCATAATAGAAACGCCAGAAACGTTCTTCTATCATGTTTTTCTAACAGAGACAGTATAGAGCCTTTCAGAGAATTACATGAAAATATTAGAAAGATTACTTGCAAGAGATTCACACCTTTACAACAAGGAAGGTTCGATTACTTTTTAATGTCAAATAACCTAAAATCATTTTTAAGTCTTGGCGAATTGTCCGTCGTGCGTGCGTGCGTGCGTGCGTGCGTGCGTGCGTCCGTCCGTAAACTGTTTGCTTAATCTCCAAACAGCCCCGTCCCCTGATGGCCATGCTTTTTACCAATCAACATGGCTTGAAGGAATCTGAGGAACATTTCTACAAAAT
>JASEVX010000007.1:24523877-24558877 GCA_031761405.1 Serripes groenlandicus | reverse complement strand
AATGGTTACTTTTGAATGTAAAATTTAAGTATGTTTTCTCTGAGTTATCTACAAACGTGGCATTCTCGCAAGTGGGTACACCATGAATGACAATTTATCTTTTGGCATGCACGTTTAGAAATATATACCGATCTCCATCTTAACAAATGATTGACGTGTTTATTCCATACTTTTACTAACTGATGAAATGTAGAGCCTGTCAGTAAGATACATATACACAAAATGAAATAATTATGATATGATAAAAATGATTTTTGTAAACTGTTAGTTTGTCAGGATATAATGCATTGTTCATAATAACTACCGTTAGCATGTAACAATACATCTTTTTGCCCGGAGTATGTCTTCTATTTAGTTTTACTTTTACGTGAAATAGTTCATGATGTTTAAACAGGTAGGATAAACGGGTGATAACGAACCATATAGAACACCCCTCACGTGAAAGGTGGTCAACACCTATTTGACGTTGATTAGCCGACGAAGATAAGAAGTGTACGTGTACAGACTAGAGAGGGTGAACGCGTATATAAGGTCGACTGAAACCTGTCCAAGTCGCCGTTTCATTGCCTGACATTCAATAGGACACAACGTGTGAGAACTCAGTCAGGATACCAACATGTTCAGATTAGCCATTGTTGCAGTGATTTGTGTGGTGGCACTCGCCTCACCAGCCGAAAGACAGAGACGTAAGTTTGAAACTATCATGATATTAAATAACGTATGAATATACTTCAGCAATACCGCAACCCTTTGGGTACTTGTGTAACGTGTAGTAACAGGTGTCTCTGCTTTTATTATATATTTAATAAGCTTACACTGGATGTTAGAAATCTCTTGCATGCTTCTGTGATCGATTGTCGAACAGAACCAAGCGACTCAGACTGCTCAGATGCGCATGATGGTTTGGATCTACATTTGTCGCAAATGTTATTTTGCCGAAGAGAGCCGCTTGTTTAACTCTTTCAGTCAGCCTATGGCATTAATGAGTTTTGTGCAAACAGTATAGCTTCGGTTGATTTGGTTCGTCGCGAGCCAATGGCAATAATGAGTTTTTTTGCAAATAATACAAATTCAATTGAGTCAACTCGTAACTAGCTGTCTCACCTGAACTAAGCATTGTTTGCCTTTCAATCTTTTAACTATTTCAAAACTCTTTTTACCCTATTTTAAACATGGAATATTCTATGATCATATATATATCGTGATCCTTGATGCTTCTAGTATCCAGGATCGTCGCATTATAAGAGATATCTACGACACTACATCATTGGTTTTTCTAAGCTTAGTATTGAATCGCAGGGGATTCGATGTTGGTATGTACTGTAATATGCTGTACTACGGTTATTAAGGACCTTTCAGATAGAACTTATCGAAATATATATGCAAACTATTAAAAAACCTTGATTGATTACTTTTCATGCTATTCACGTTTTGGAACGAAAATGCTTCTGATGTACACATTTTTGTTATACCTTTCATACAGTTTATGATTGAAAGAACACGTTATTCCCACAGACAACAAAACAAAACATTTTGGCAAAAGAAGTATTTTCTCATTATGAGCCTTTTTTTCTTTTTGTCATAATGTTTTCAAAAATCGTCAGCTTCAGATGCGTCAACGTTGGTCCGCAACTCGAAAAGATTTAACATTATTCTTATGTTATCATTTTATCAGTATGTGAACATCATAGTTATATGATACGACTATATTGGCCGTATATTGAACATTTCTAAAATCCTACAATTCGTATCATTGCAACTTATTTCTTGCATATTTATTGGGTTTCCTTTCATACAAATACTATATGTACAGAGAAAGTTGTAGTACAAGATGAGATTGTACGAATGTGTATACTGATACCCGTCTACAATGTTTCCAGTCGTGCCATCATGGAAATATAATGTCCTTTTTTGGCGACATTAGGTACATTAAAAAAGGAACGTCATTACTTGCATGAATTGTCTGATGCTTTCATTCGGTCTATTTCATAATTGTTATCAATGAATGGATATTATCCCTTTTCCACATACAACACATCTGCAGCAGACGACTAAAAATCTAGACAAAAAGGAAATGAAAAGTTATATTTGTTTAAATAGAATTGAAAAGTTTGTGGCAAAATTAGAAATTACACCGCATTCTGTTATACGAAACTTTAGCGAGCAAGGGGTCTTTATACGATGTGTCACTATCTGTGTTCGAATATCTAAGATAAACCAAAAAGCATATTGGTTTTATGAGAACATTTCATGGTATTTGTAGTTTAGTATATTATTGCTTAAAATAGATCATTCTTTAGCTGTGTAAGTGCATTTCTGTCGCCTGAATGATATCCATAATTAGAACTGCAACCATAAATCATTCAAACTAGCAGATGGTATACCGTTATATCAGTAGGATATTATCTGTACAACCCTTTTCCATATACAGATGATTTCGGACGTCAGTGCTGCAGACGACTTTTGAAAACATGAGCAATTAATCCTTTTGCAATAATGTTTTCGGCTCTATTCGATAATTATTCGTTCATTTATATCCTATAACTACATATTAATAAGAGTTTCTATTATCTTTCCTTAATGTTTTATAGTCGACTGCAGCAGAGTTATTGTATGTTCGAAAGGAATAAGCAATAAGCACGGAATTAATACTTGAGGGTCATTTATCTGATTTAACATCTTTTAAATGCGTCTGATTTTAATATTAAAAATATTAAACTTAAATGTCTAGAAAATGGAAATTATTTTTTAATACAAATATGAACATATTTTCGGAAATTATATCAAATAAATTGTAATTGAATTTTTGTGTTTCCAAATGTCGTCTGCTGAAGAGCTGATTTTACGGGGTTACACATTGGCACATTGAATATAATTAATTATGAATTGGCATCGTTTAGTATTATCATCTTTAGAAAAGAAACATAAAGGGAATATTATGTTGCTATAGCGATACAGGTTTTATTATTGTACTACGAGGGGCGTGGTCAATTCCTATCTTGCGAGACCGAAAGTTAAGAGAGATTTCAAATTGTCCTCTCCCCGAGTAGACAATACTTTAACCTGTATCTCTATTGCAAAGAAAAGTCATAAATGTTTATGATTGGCGTGTTTACCACGCCGAACTATAACAGTTTGAATGACATGAAAGCATATTTCAATGACGTCACATCATATATCAGTGACGTACCATTATCATTTTTAGTACTAGTCAAATACGGAACTGCAATCCATCGTGTTTGAACTGCGCATTGACATCTGCATGTATTAAATCTAGAAAATGTGCAGATATTTAATAAAAACACTTACAAACATCTGATTCACATCATTAGATTCGAAATAATATAGCTGGTCTATTCAATACCGTGTATGTATGGCCATACTCGGTTATAGTAGTTTGTAGTTTCATATTTTATTTAAGTGACACGTTAAACAAGTAATATATATGTAAACAATTGATATAACAGTTTAACATTCACATGTGTAGGCAAAACTTGTACATACTGAGCGTACTGCACAACCATACAAATGGCTTATAAGTCACTAGACAACATTCAATACAATTACTGAAAAGTAATTGTATACAATAATGTAAAGATAAACGTAGTTTACCGTGTGGCATTGTCTAGACTCTTTTGAAAACATTGTGGCAAACGGTAAAACATGACATTGAAGCCCATGTCTCCATTAGCCAAAAAAATGTCAACTGTATTCATTGGTTGTATTGCCCTTTACACTTGAAAACCAACATTGTGGATTATGCGTAAAGTATCGACCCGGATCAGGCTAAGCATGCCGCGCAGGTTAATCCGGACACACTTTTCGCCTCCTATGGATTTTCTGTTTCAGGAATCATTAC
This sequence comes from Serripes groenlandicus, assembly GCA_031761405.1. NCBI lineage: Eukaryota > Metazoa > Mollusca > Bivalvia > Cardiida > Cardiidae > Serripes > Serripes groenlandicus. Next base: position 24,555,018 of record JASEVX010000007.1, on the reverse strand, counting down.
TTTATACATCTATTCCCTTAAGATGGAATGTGTCGGCCCGGATTAGCCTGCATGAACTGCACAGGATGATCTGGGTCGATACATTACGCTGAGTCCATAATGTTAGTTTTCTCATGGGACGGCTCATATATTTTTTCCATATTATTGCCTTAGTGATGTTGTATGTTCGTAAAGGATCGTCCTTCGAGAACCGATTTTGAATTGGATAGGGTGATTCTTTTTTTCATCAATCACAAAGGTGTGGGAGGTCACGGGTTTGATACATGACCGGGTCATACTAAAGTACTTAAATATGGTAGTAAATGCTTTCCCTCCATGGCTCTTAAGAGTGTACGCTTAGCATAGCGACTGACTCGCTTGTTCCAGGATAAATGGAACACTAGTACAGAAAACGTACCAGGAAAACGCCTTTATATAACTGAACAATCGACGGAAGCGGTGAAAATCAGGCAAAGAGTTATGACATATACAGCACATCAATGTATTTGGTGGTAAGTTACCTGGAAAACTCGAATTCAAATGCTGTCATAACAAAGCGATTAATTGATTGCTGATTAAAAACACTTTCTATGTGATAAGCACATTACCTTCTGAGTGAGTGAACATTCAGATCCGGCTACAGAGACAAATGTGTTAGAACTTGGTATTTTTTTAGAGCTGTGATTAATTTCTTCTTTATTTCTCGTTCCAGGTCAAGTGAATAATTGCCTTGGTAAGATTGTTTTCTTTCCAATTATTTGTTTTTGTGTTTTTAAGCATTGCATTATTGATCATAATGTCGGGCGTCAACGAATTTTTTTTACTGCGCAGCTTAAGTTTCAAATGTCGTTATTCGACATTACTGTGATTGGTACTTCTATAGCTCAATCTATAAAGTGCAAGTCACTCAAATTAATACAATTTCATATGATCAAATCCATTTGTAACTCAGTTTTGTAATCGATATATTGGTACAATCTAACAATCCTTTCGAGGAATGCACTCAAAATAAATTGATGATATTAAAATCGGAATAATACGCATAAATATGTATAGTACCCGACTTCGATTTAGTTTTGAGGCACAATGTATTAAGGGCTGCGAATAACTCGTACATTTTCATCGAAAGCGTAAACAGTTTCTATGAATACGTTATAGAATATGATCAGCTTCATTTCCAATGCCTAAAACTAGATATTTATGCATTGAAAGCATGAATTAAACAGAAAAACGTCCTGTCGATCCTACTTGTTAAAACAGAATTGAAATTACTTTAAGAGAGATTGTAATCAACTTATTTTTGTCTTCATTCGTTCATCATTTATGTTATAAACCTTTTCAAAACTAGACCAATTGAATGATATACATATTTTATACCACAGACGCTTTCAGCAACGTACCAAACCCATGTACAAACAACCCAAGCAACCAGGTATATTTCCCCCACCCAACAGACAACACTAAGTTCATCCAATGCGATAGATACGGCCGTATGTACATCATCCAATGCCCAGAGAACCTTCTGTACAGTGCCACCACATCAACATGCCGACAGATGGCTATCGGCACAACAATGGGCCCAAATGTTGTTACCAACGCCCCCGTCGTGAACCCCGGACCCACCAACACTGGAGGTAACCCATGTACCCAACAGGCCCTTGCTGCTGGACAGATCTACTTTGCCGTACAAGGTAACCATTTATTTGCAATATATATACCAATCGAATGACTGCAACTTAGCTCTGGGTTGCTTATCAATTATTATAAAAAATATCTTGCTATGTCCACCACCGGATTACGCACTAATGACCAAGTACCTCAGGGGGAAAAACCTTGTAGTATATGTAGAGATCAATATACATATTATATTTATTCTGCTCTCAATTGTTTCTAATTCAAGTTCACAATGTTAGTCATAAATGTATTAAAACCTTTTCGGATTAACTTGCGAACATGGCAAAGTCAGACAAACTAAGCTAATCATTTTGAATTACACTGCTTGCGAATGCCGCATGAGTGTCGGTTCTCTTTAATCATGGCTCGATTACTAATGTAACGACTTAACAATAACGCCGAAATATATGACGAGGTTGACCTTCTTCAACATAGGTATGCAACAAAAGTGGCCTTTTGGGACTGTATGGATATTATTGAAGGCAGCATTCAGATCTTAGATCTAAATATCTACATGTTCATTGAAACGCTGAGTTTGTAATTACAATACATGAGCAGCGTTCTACGAAGACCAGCTTTAACGTAATTTATACATGTGTGTCTGCGCTTTCATGCTTAGGATCCAATGATATTGCTCTGCACAAGTTTCTTGAAAGCTTCTCTCACTAATAATCGAACCTCATTGAGTTAGAATAGACGGTGCAGATGTCCTGGCTGATCTGGATCTACATTGGTAACACAAGTTTAACGTTTGGTTTCCTTAGAGCGCCGCTGACATATTATTGTAAGGTTTCTGAATGTTCATATAATATAGCAATGCGTTATATAATTATTATACAAATGGTAACGAGAAGATGCTTTCATGTCTCTTAATGTCGGATAAAAAACAGTTTAACTCTCTATGCAAGAATTATAAACTGTTATGTCTCTTCATGCAAGATAACACACTGGCATGTCTCTTAAAGCCGGATATTTGTTTTCTTTAAGTCTGATAAAAAGACCCGCATGGCTCGTCTGTCGGATAAATTACCTGTCAAGTATCTTTCAGTCTGATAGAGACCCCCATGCATCTTTCAGTCGGATGGAAACCCCCATGCATCTTTCAGTCGGATGGAAACCCCTATGCATCTTTCAGTCGGGTGGAAACCCCCATGCATCTTTTAGTCGGATAGAAACCCCCATGCATCTTTCAGTCGGATAGAAACACCCATGCATCTTTCAGTCGGATAGAAACCCTCATGTATCTTTATGTCTGACAAACACTTCCATGTGTCTTTATGTACGATAACAAGATCATGTCTATTTATCTCGGATAAAAACAATTAATTCCTTTATGTCCGATCTCACTCGTATATTTTATATATTTCAGGAGACGAGACCAAATTCATTGAATGTGACATGCTTGGCCATGCCAACGTTTTGCCATGTGCTACTGGTTTAGTTTGGGATGAATCCCGGCTTTCATGTGTCTACAAATTCTCTGTTGGAGGTGGAGCTGGCGTCGTTGTCACACCTGCCCCTGGGACCGGAACTGGTAAGTAACGTCTATTGTGGAATTGCTTCCATTAGCTAACGTAACAGGTAACCGAACGCACTACTGCACGGTAGTGATGAATTATATAACCGAGGGATGTAAACGTTGATAAGAAAAATAATGTAATATTTGTAACTTGGCTAAGGGTTGTTGAAAAACACTTCAAAAAATAATGTATGCGAATAACAATTAGTTATCTATTAAGTATATATTTAAAATTAATCTTTAAGACATGCAAATGTCCAGATTTGACAGAAATTACATGGCCTTTAAATATAAATATGTCGCGTATGTGTACACATTTCAAAGAAATAGTCCAACAGGTAACCAGTCTAAATATTTTCCAATACATTTTACAGGAACTGGAACTGGAACCGGAACCGGAACTGGAACAGGAACTGGAACTGGAACTGGAACAGGCACCGTAACAGACCCCGCAAATCCCTGCACAGCCGCCAGCATTCAGAGCAAGGATCTGTTCCACCCTCACCCAGATCCAACCAAATTCTTCCAATGCGATCTATGGGGAGATGTCTTCGTTGTCAGCTGCCCCGCTGGACTTGTATGGAACCAGTTTTATGAAACATGTGCTTCTGCTTATCTCACAGTTTCAGGAGGAAAATAGAAACTGTCCACTAACACGATTATTATCTCTTATTTATCGACAAATATTATAAATTATTAAAACATATATACATGTAGTTAAATCGCAATTGAATACTGGCATGACATATTTAAACCTTTTAAGACATCGATATTCTCATCCTCTTTTATTTCTTTTTGAATTAGCCGGTATTAGAACAAATGCAATGGCCATAATAACGTTGATGCATTTTTAATACATATCGGCTCTTTGAATGAAGGAATATTTACTTTCTGACTTGGTACAAAAGAGTGCGTCAACACAGTGTTATCAGACGTACTCACAAGGTATACCAATGAACAAAATAAAACGATTATTTCCTTTTAGAAAGGATTTTTATAAAATCCACGAAAACTACACCTCTGAAAAATGTAAGTTATTGATACTATCTTTAATTGAACTGACTTTCATTCATAAACTGTATGTAGTGACGTAATATGTTTAACATTTCATACTATTATGTTTCAAAAAAGAACCTTACATACTACAACAAAAAGATCACCATAATTGTGTAAGACAAGTATTTATAAGTATATGAACATTGTGTCCTAAATAAAATATATTTAAATATTTATATATTTTGTCCGTCTGATTTGTGTCTTCACCTACGGCTTTAAATGTTACGACTGTATCAATGGTGTCAAGGAAGTACTAATACCGGTAGTGGACATTTGTGCAGAGGTAGAGCTACGGCCTCTCGTAGCAAATGTCCCTCGTTCGAGTCCCTTGATGAGCGGGTCCTGACTTTTGATTTTTTTCCAGTACTGATTAAGTCTCCAGGAAGCAGACATCGAGAGTGATTAATCTAAGCCGAAGCCTTGTTTCGCAATCGATGTAAAATAAATAAGTTTAAACTAAATTAAACTGATACCGGTAGTCCTGGTAATTCATCCAGTACACGCAGTGATATAACAGAACTTCTGTTAAATTTCCGCGTAAAGCACCATTCAGAATACAACATTTTTCTTCAGACATGTTATGATCTAGAATATCAATATCTACGCCAGTATGCAGGACTACAACTTAACCCTTCCCTCATATAGACGCATGGACAACATTGTGGCAAATGGAAAAATTGTCAACTCATTTCAATAATTTAACTTTCATTTAAAGAGATTTTCCGTAATTTTGCCTATGTGATTTCAAAGTCGTCTGCTGCAGAGTTGTTGCATGTGGGAAAGGGTTAAACACCGTTAGGCGAATAGTGGTATTCTGAGATTCGCGAACAGTGAAGGCATATACATATACACAGTCTCAATAGTGTCTACACTGTCCGACTATATGTATTTAAAGCAATTAATGTTACTTCTGAAGAAACACACACCAATAGTGCAGCCAATTGTTTTATTCCCCACTCCCTTGTATGGGATACGACAGCAGGGATGTAAACTGATCCCTATCCGTCTGACGCGGCTCATTTGGTCGATTCTTTTCAGCCTTTTATGTTATATTCAATATTATTAGAGTTATATCACGGCGACAGCGTATTTATTCATGATCCCTGATCAAACAAACACATACTAAGCTGGTGCCTTGCCCAGGGTTATATCACGGCGACAGCGTACTTATTTGTGATCCCTGATCAAACAAACAAATACTTTACTGGGTAACGTGCATTACCCAAGGTTATATCACGGCGACAGCGTACTTATTCATGATCCCTGATCAAACAAATAAGTACTAAGAGACTAGGTCGTAAACGTGTCAGATCTTGCGTTAAAGCAGCGATAATGAAATCAGCAGGATAAATGTTATCATTTTCCCCAACACAGACAAGTTTTGTCACATCAGCAGCAGAAATCTTTTTGAATCTAACTTTGAAAATGGAGAAATAGCTCATTCAATTCATCAACAATAGTATTGTTCTATTTATCAGTTATGATGTAATTGTATTAATCATTTACAATTTAATTCAATGTTTTCAAATTGTAAGTTTCATTTCTGCATTGATCAGATATGATTTAAATGTGTCCTTGTTAAGATGCAGCTATTCAAAATATTATGGCATTCACAAAATAATTGCTTATGTTTTCCGGCTTGTATCAAAATTATATTCCCAATCTTCCAATTAGATCTCGTTCATGTTTCAATCGACGAAGACGACTCTGAAAGTATCATATTATACAAATAATTATGTTTTTAAGCCAATGGCGCAATATTACCTGTTATCAATAAATGTTGCTGCTTTTCAAAATGAAGATTTCCGATTTCTCGCGAGAATTAAAACGTCAACTTAAATACTATGCAATATCTCCAGAGCAACATCAGGCGGACACTACTTCGAAAAAAATAAAATTGATGTGTCCTCCTCATGTCCCCTCCCCCACCCCCTCCCACAGTTAAAAAAATAGCATGATCATAATGCAAACTGTAATAAGTACAAAATGCGCTTTATATAATTGGAAAATACTGGTTAATTAAGTGATATTTAAATAGATGACAATTCGCTCGTCACTACAAACGGGTGGAACAAAATATGTTTCAAAATATTACTGAGAACATTATAATTGCTTTTGCTACATTCAAATATGAGCAGTCCTGGGTCGTATAAGGTGGCCGTACGAATGCATCCGTTACATAACATCAGCGCAACATATGTTGAGGTTTCTTGGTTGTTGTTGCCACTTATGTATACTTGAGAACGTTTGGTCGCATGATTAAGTAATACAGATAAAGCTTGATTGTTAATATACACCTTTCATACATGTGGATTTGTTAAGATCATTTGCTGTGTTTAATCACAGGAAGTTGAATTGTTATCGATAACGTAAGAGTAGTCATCGATAAGAAAAATAAACTTCCTGTGGTTTAATGTTCGTGTTCCTAGTCCTTGTGTAACCATGCTACCGTCGAGTTCCGACATCTAGGATATAACCCTTTCTCTCATACAGACGCTTTCTGCTGCCTCTAAAGCAGGCGATCCTTGAAAACAAGTAGGAATTGCTCATAATAAGCGGTTGCACCTTTTGCTATAACGTTTTCAATTATATGCTAAAATTTGACTTGACTATAAATGCATACGTTTTCTTTATTTTTCTCCACATGATTTCAAAGTCGTCTACTGCATGTGGGAAATTATCCCTGACATCCATCGTGGCTATCTAAAAGAAATTTTGAAAACACAGGGTTTCAAGCACCAAAGGCCAACGGAGTGAAATAAATTTAAATATCTATTTGAATGACATAAATACAAATGTCTATTGGAGTTACATAAGTATAAATGTCTATGGGAGTGACATACATACGAATGTCTATTGGGGTGACATAGATAGGAATGTATATTGAAGTGCCATAACTACAATTGTCTATTAGAATGTGAGTTAGATTAAGATTGAATGCCAACGCCTTACAATAATTGCATTAAATATCATAAAATAACAGCAATTACAGTAAATGCCACACCAAGGCAACAGATTTTAGCAAGGTACTCATTAGAGCCAATTGTTATAGTAGGCGATTTTCGAAACGACGCATCATTTTGAGACTGGAATCTAGACAGGCGTTTTACGATATCGGCATTGAATTACTTCACATCTGTCTTTCTGCATCAGCTCTCCGTTTCTGAACACCTTCTCGACTTCATATAGATGTATTGGTGGTTGCAGATCGTACATAATGTCAATGAAAGTGGATGATTTGTGGAATATTTTGTTAAAAATGAAATGACTGTTGCCAGCTAATACCCATGTTGGTCAATAGTTCCTGTCTAAAAATCAAAATGCGGTAACTTGTTGACATATGAAGCCGAAAATTGATTTGATTCGACATCACTAACCCAAAAGAAATAACTCGAAAGAAATGTTAAAATATATGAATTACATGATTAATAATTAAAGTGTATTTCTTCGCTTTCAGCATACTTGATCGCGCGTAAATTTCATTGGTAATTCCTAAATATTGTAAATCGAATGGAGTAAAGGCAACTTTTCGATTCCGACTCAAAAGCAAATTCAGATAATCGAGTCCCAATGATAACGTATATACTCAAACATTCAAATTATTTAAATGATAATAAAATAAATAGTTGACAAAATATAACATATACGGAATTTCCAAAAATCCTTACGAATAAAATGTATTTTCAGCGGTAACGTTAATCAGGAATCTAAGTACTAGAGTATTTCATTTTAGATTCCTGCGTAAATACATCAAATTCTCAACCAAAATTAACCTGAACAACCCCAGCAGACTGAATAAGATAAGTCCCAGTTATAAAACAAATGATTTAAATGACATTTGTTTTTTATCAAGATAAAACGCTTCAATACTAAATAATTCGCTAACTCGTGTATCGGTTTATAATTATGTTATAAATCAAATCCCCCGAACAAAAGTGGCCGCGTAACGTGCGGTTAGCATGTTCGGCCGTGAAGCGGGAGACTAAAGTTCGAATCCCGCTTTGGGCACATAATATTTTTTTATAAGAAAAATATAATATTTTTTGTCTTGTAAATTGCCGATATCAGTGGTGCAATTGTCATTTAACACCGCTGCAATAAACTCTTTCAAAATGTTGGGATTTAAAATGAATTCAAAAGCAATGCATTTAAAAATATTCACCTATGCGTTGTGAAACACTAAGAAATGATTAAATCGTGTGTATGATGTTTTACATCGCTTTTAACAATATTTCAATCATTGCACGCTGAAGAAAATGTAGATAAAAATCCATTGTAAACAAGGAGGTGTGCTAAGCAGAAACTATCCAGATAGCAGATGCGCATGTGTATGCCAACTTTTAGTATATCGATAGACCATCATACTGTGTGTACAGTATTTTGCTTTAATCCTTTATCATTTAATATATGGATATAAAGTGCTAACTAACAAAGTGCTAGTGTAAAGTGTTCAAGCTAGACTTTTGGGATCGGTAAATCTATGTCCAAATGTTATCTGCAGTTAGCCCCTAGCTGTGAGCAGTTTCAGTGCTTTGATTGTAAATGAGCCGCAAAATGTTCTAGTTGACATTTCATAACAGCATAGAGCAAGATCAGCATGTACATCCGCACATGCTAATCACGATTTACACTATTTATATATCAAGTACATAAGGTTATTATAATTCATGTTAACTTGTGTATTTTCTGATGAATTGGAAAAGATATACCGGCTAATCTTAACCTACACTCTCCAGAAGTGCCAAATTGTACCTTTTCCTATGGACTCGTTCAAATATCAACTGATAAGCACATAAAGAAGTCAAGTGTAATAGGCGGTTTCATTTCTGCTGACCATCAAATCGCAATTTTGTTCAGAGAGAAAACAATAAGATGTATCAATATATGGCAAAGATACTCACCATCGCAATATCAGCGGGAAGGTATTTGAAGTATTCGAGTCCCTGTGACGATAGTTACGCTTATGAAAACAGTACGGCGAGTAATCCTGGGTAAACAAAGCATCAATCATACCAATCATAATTGTTTTGAGAGAACATATTCGAGGATTTCCGACGAGCGCAAACCGTTCGAAAGTAATAGAGAATTTTCAAATTAAGGCAACCAATTGACCCTATGGTGATAATATGAGAGAAGAAGCTGAAGCGGTGACGGTTGGCACTCCTTATATTAAATACCAGGTGTGGCTACTATTGTCCACTGTTGCCATTGCACTTTAAATCCAGATGTCTGGGGTTCAAATCCCGGTTCTGGATATTTCTGAGGTGCTTTAAATGTCTCCCACTCAACTAGATGTCAAGTGCTGGAACTTTCCAGGGAAACGGTCCTATACACGTAGCACGTTAAAGGGATTCTTTTCGGAAAGAGCTAGTGTATCGCTCCTGGACTAACTTGTATCGAACTCTTTCTCCTGAACTAATATGCAAGGGGGCTTTCGTCAAGTTCGATACCCGTAAGTTGGCATTTTACAAATGGTGATCTTAAAGGATATAGCGAACAGGAAAATGGCATTGTCGCGTTTAAAAAAAACGTCAAAGATAATAGAATTGAGCTATATTATTGGTTTGCTAGTTTGTAACAATGCATTTCAAACAATTGATTCCAGATTTCCAATACTTGATTTTCTTAGTGCTATTTAGATTATTGGAAAGTAAGATCCTTTTCATTTGTGGAGTTCGATACACGTAAGTTGGCATTTTACAAATGGTGATATTAAAGAATATATTTACCATAGCGAACAGGAAAATGGCATTGTCGCGTTTAAAAAAACGTCAAAGATAATAGCATTGAGCCATAGTATTGGTTTGCTTGTTTGTAACAATGCATTTCAAACAATTGATTCCAAATTTCTAACACTTGATTTTCGTAGTGCTATTTAGATTATTGGAGAGTGAGAACCTTTTCATTTGTGGAAAATAGTGAATGAAGGTTTTTTTTGTAACTAGGAAATGGAAATGATATTGCCATCAAGCAGCATCCATACTTAAGATTCAATAAATGAAAACCAGGGGCAAGATGAAAAATTAAAGCCCTATTTGTTCCTGATCAAACTAGATTAGAAACAGATTGTTTGAAAAGGGGATGTCCTTGTATGATTGTTCGCTTGTAATGTCATGATAACCACCTGAAAAGTCTCAATCCAATTCAGAAAAGGATGAGTTTCCAAATCTCCTTAACTAAGCTACCACTTTGCTCACTTCTCTAACTGCAGCCTGATAGAGTTCATTCAGTTGTCTAGAGTCTCAAACAATAGAAGTCTAGTACTATGACAAGGGCATCTGTACACAAAATGTTATCTTAAAAAATTAAAACATTACATTTTAGATATTGAAATACTACCAAGGTCGTTCATTGGTGACCGTAGCAAACGACATGACGTTTTGGCGAAATCGAACGATGTAGACTTAACGAATCACATTGTCTTATCTAATGACTATCTTTATATTAGCAGATTTACTTGCACATATGAGCCGTTCCAATAGTATGGACTCTGCGTAATTTATCGACCCAGATCAGCCTGCGCAGCCCGCGCAGACTAATCCGGGCCGACACATGCCGTCCCAGGGGGATAGAGGTATAGAGTAATGCTTCCTGAAACAGAAAATCTATCGGAGGCGAAAAGTGTCTGTCAGGGTTAATTTGCGCGGAATGCTTATGCTGATCCGGGTCGATTCTTTACACAGAGTCCACAATGTTGGTTAACTCGCGGGACGGCTCATATCAATATATCTGCGTAATGTATCGACCAGATCAGCCTGCGCTGTCCGCGCAGACTGATCCGGCCGACACATTCCGTCTAAGGGAGGGGGGATAGATAGAGTAGTGATTCCTGAAACAGAAAATGCACAGGATGCGAAAAGTATCTGTCCGGATTAGCCTGTGCGACATGCTAAGGCTGATCCGGGTCGATACTTTACGCAGAGTCCACAATGTTGGTTAACTCGCGGGACGGCTCATATGTGAATGTAGCAAAAGAAATTATAATGTTCTCAGTAATATTTTGAAATATATTTTTTTCAACGCGTTTGTAGTGACAATCGAATTGTCATCTATTTAAATATCACTTAACCAGTATTTTACAATTATATAAAGCGTATTTTGTACTTATTACTGCTTGCATTATGATAATACTACTTTTTTTTAAATTTTATAATGCATACCGCATGATGAAATGACCAAATATTACTGTGCAATATGGCTAAGGATTTAATCTTTAGCCGAATTACACTTAATCATTTAACATAAAGAGGATTAAATTAAACTCAACCTGACAACCTATTGTAGCACACTGATCCTCTCAGAAATAATTTGAAATCTTACAAGAGTCTTCTACCATTACCATTCGAAACTCAACGTCATTGTTCCGACTAGATTTCAGTTAGCTAAGATTGCTTTCATTGCTCTGGAGATATTGCATAGCATTTATTTGACATTTTAATTCTCGCGAGAAATCGGAAATCTTTATTTTGGAAAGCAACATCACATATTGATAACATGTGATATTGCGCCCTTGGCTTAAAAACATAACGAGATCTAATTGTAAGATTGGGAATATAATTTTGATACAAGCCGGAAAACATAAGCAATTATTTTGTGAATGCTATAATATTTTGAATAGCTGCATCTTAATCAGGACAAATTTAAATCGAATCTGATCAATACAGAAATGAAACAACTTACAATTTGAATACATTGAATTAAAATGTAAATAATTAATACAATTAAATCATAACTGATAAATAGAACAATACTATTGTTGATGAATTAATTGAATGAGCTATTTCTCCATTTCCAAAGATAGATTAAAAAACGATTTCTGTTGCTGATGTGACATAACTTGTCTGTGGCGGGGCAACTTATAACATTTATCCTGCTGGATTCATTATCCCTGCTTTTACGCAAGATCTGACACTTTTACGACCTAGTCTCTACTACTATGTTTTTGTATTATATTGTTTGCAATTGTAATTTAAAGGCATGCAATTGATATAATTTAATGCTTAATTCAAATCGCATACCGCGGGATAAGGGTAAAGATATGAGCTCATAGGTCACCTTGCCGTTTATATCAATGCATCTTAGAACTGGTATGTTTACACAGGGATCATAAATGTTCTGTCGCCGTGATATAACATTGGGTAATGTACGTTACCCAGCTTAGTACTTGTGTGTTTGATCAGGGATTATGAATACGTACGCTGTCACCGTGATATAACCTTGAGCAAGGCACCAGCTTAGTACTTGTGTGTTTGATCAGGGGTCATGAATAAGTAAGCTGTCGCCGTGATATAACCTTGAGCAAGGCACCAGCTTAGTATGTGTTTGTTTGATCAGGGATCATGAATAAGTAAGCTGTCGCCGTGATATAACCTTGAGCAAGGCACCAACTTAGTATGAGTTTGTTTGATCAGGGATCATGAATAAGTAAGCTGTTGCCGTGATATAACCTTGAGCAAGGCACCAGCTTAGTACTTGTGTGTTTGATCAGGGGTCATGAATAAGTAAGCTGTCGCCGTGATATAACCTTGAGCAAGGTACCAGCTTAGTATGTGTTTGTTTGATCAGTGATCACGAATAAGTACGCTGTCGCCGTGATATAACCTTGAGCAAGGCACCAGCTTAGTATGAGTTTGTTTGATCAGGGATCATGAATTAGTAAGCTGTTGCCGTGATATAACCTTGAGCAAGGCACCAGCTTAGTACTTGTGTGTTTGATCAGGGGTCATGAATAAGTAAGCTGTCGCCGTGATATAACCTTGAGCAAGGCACCAGCTTAGTATGTGTTTGTTTGATCAGGGATCACGAATAAGTACTCTATCGCCGTGATATAACCTTGGGTAATGCACGTTACCCAGCTTAGTACTTGTTTGTTTGATCAGGGATCATGAATAAGTACGCTGTCGCCGTGATATAACCTTGGACAAGGCAGGTTACCCACCTTAGTACTTGTTTGTTTGATCAGGAATCACGAATAAGTACGCTGTTGCCGTGATATAACCTTGGACAAGGCCGGTTACCAGCTTAGTACTTGATGGTTTGATCAGGGATCATGAATAAGTACGCTGTCGCCGTGATATAACTCTAATAATGTTTTATACTACTTAACAAGCTTAGAAAGAAAACGACAAAATGAGCCACGTCAGACGGATCACAGGCGTCCGAATACATCACAGCGTATAGACAATATAGAGAGACTTCTTGAGTATTTTAACGAGGTATTGTGTGATTTTTCGCATTTTTTGCTGTAATAGAAATTCGGACGCCTGTGGACGGATAGGGATCATTTTACATCCCTGCTGTCGTATCCCATACAGGGGAGTGGGTAATAAAACAATTGGCTGCATTATCGGTAAGTGTTTCTTCAGATGTAACATTAATTGCTTTAAATACATACAATCGGACAGTGTAGACACTATTGAGACTGTGTATATGCATAAACCAGCTACGCTTTCACTGTTCGCGAAACTCAGAATACCACTATTCGCCTTACGGTGTTTAACCATTTCCCACATGCAACAACTCTCCAGCAGACGACTTTGAAATTACCTAGGCAAAATTACGGAAAATCTCTTTAAATGAAAGTTAAATTATCAGGGATCACGAATAAGTACTCTATCGCCGTGATATCAACTTGGGCAATGAACGTTACCCAGTTTAGTACTTGTTTGTTTGATCAGGGGTCATGAATAAGTACGCTGTTGCCGTGATATAACATTGGGCAAGGCAGGTCACCCAGCTTAGTACTTGTTTGTTTGATCAGGGGTCATGAATAAGTAAGCTGTTGCCGTGATATAACATTGGACAAGGCAGGTCACCCAGCTTAGTACTTGTTTGTTTGATCAGGGGTCATGAATAAGTAAGCTGTTGCCGTGATATAACATTGGACAAGGCAGGTCACCCAGCTTAGTACTTGTTTGTTTGATCAGGGGTCATGAATAAGTAAGCTGTTGCCGTGATATAACATTGGGCAAGGCAGGTCATCCAGCTTAGTACTTGTTTGTTTGATCAGGGGTCATGAATAAGTAAGCTGTCGCCGTGATATAACATTGGGCAAGGCAGGTCACCCAGCTTAGTACTTGTTTGTTTGATCAGGGGTCATGAATAAGTAAGCTGTTGCCGTGATATAACATTGGGCAAGGCAGGTCACCCAGCTTAGTACTTGTTTGTTTGATCAGGGGTCATGAATAAGTACGCTGTTGCCGTGATATAACATTGGGCAAGGCAGGTCACCCAGCTTAGTACTTGTTTGTTTGATCAGGGGTCATGAATAAGTAAGCTGTTGCCGTGATATAACATTGGGCAAGGCAGGTCACCCAGCTTAGTACTTGTTTGTTTGATCAGGGGTCATGAATAAGTAAGCTGTCGCCGTGATATAACCTTCAGCAAGGCACCAGCTTAGTACTTGTTTGTTTGATCATTGATCATGAATAATTACGCTGTCGCCGTGATATAACTTTGGGCAAGACACGTTACCCAGTTTAGTACTTGTTTGTTTGATCAGGGATCATGAATAAGTAAGATGTCACCGTATAATAACCTTGGGCAAGGCACCTTACCCAGATTAGTACTTGTTTGTTTGATCAGGGATCATGAATAAGTAAGATGTCACCGTATTATAACCTTGGGCAAGGCACCTTACCCAGCTTAGTACTTGTTTGTTTGATCGGGGATCATGAATAAGTAAGATGTCACCGTATTATAACCTTGGGCAAGGCACGTTATCCAGCTTAGTACTTGTTTGTTTGATCAGGGATCATGAATAAGTAAGATGTCGCCGTGATATAACATTGGGCAAGGCACGTTACCCAGCTTAGTACTTGTTTGTTTGATCAGGGATCATGAATAAGTAAGATGTCACCGTATTATAACCTTGGGCAAGGCACCTTACCCAGCTTAGTACTTGTTTGTTTGATCAGGGATCATGAATAAGTAAGATGTCACCGTATTATAACCTTGAGCAAGGCACCTTACCCAGCTTAGTACTTGTTTGTTTGATCAGGGATCATGAATAAGTACGCTGTCGCCGTGATATAACTCTAATAATGTTTAATATTACTTAAAAAGCTGAACAGAATCGACTAAATGAGCCGCGTCAGACGGATAGGGATCAGTTTACATCCCTGCTGTCGTATCCCATACAGGGGAGTGGGGAATAAAACAATTGGCTGCATTATTGATGTGTGTTTCTTCAGAAGTAACATTAATTTCTTTAAATACATATAGTCGGACAGTGTAGACACTATTGAGACTGTGTATATGCATAAACCAGCTACGCTTTCACTGTTCGCGAAACTCAGAATACCACTATTCGCCTTACGGTGTTTAACCATTTCCCACATGCAACAACTCTCCAGCAGACGACTTTGAAATTACCAAGGCAAAATTACGGAAAATCTCTTTAAATGAAAGTTAAATTATTGAAATGAGTTGAAAACATTCACGGTGGCAAATGGAGCAATAACTCCTTTTGCCACAATGTTGTATATGCGTCTATATGAGCGAATGGTTAAGTTGTAGTCCTGCATACTGGCGTAGCTATTGATATTCTAGATCACAACATGTCTGAAGAAAAATGTTGCATTCTGAATGGTGCTTTACGCGGAAATTCAACAGAAGTTCTGTTATATCACTGCGTTTACTGGATGAATTACCAGGACTACCGGTACTTTACTACCCTGACACAATTACTACGGTCGTAACATCTAAAATCATAGATGGAGATACAAATAAGACAGACAAAATATATAAATATTTAGATATATTTTATTTAGGACACAATGTTCGTATAATTATAAATACTTGTCTTACACAATTATGGTGATCTTAGATCATTGAATTCGATATATTTTAACAAAGATTTTACTTTCTGTTGTAGTATGTAAGGTTCTTTCTTGAAACAATAGTAGTATGAAATGTTAAACATATTACGTCACTACATACAGTTTATGAATGAAAGTCAGTTAAATTAAAGAGAATATCAATAACTTACATTTTTCAGGGATGTAGTTTTCGTGGATTTTATAAAAAAAAAAATTCTAAAAGGAAATAATCGTTTTTATTTTGTTCATTGGTATACCTTGTGAGTAGGTCTCATAACACTGTGTGTAGACGCACTCTTTTGTACCAAGTCTACACAGTGCCGTCAGAAAGTAAATATGTCTTCATTCAAAGAGCCGATATGTATTAAACATACATCAACGTTATTATGGCCATTGCATTTGTTCTAATACCGGCTAATTCAAAAAGAAATGAAAGAGGATGATAATATCGATGTCTTAAAAGGTTTAAATATGTCATGTCAGTATTTAGTTGCGATTTAACTACATGTATATATGTTTTAATAATTTATAATACGTGTCGATAATTTTGAGATGATAATCGTGTTAGTAGACATTTTCTATTTTCCTCCGGAGACTGTGAGATAAGCAGAAGCACATGTTTCATAAAACTGGCTCCATACAAGTCCAGCAGGGCAGCTGACAACGTAGACATCTCCCCATAGATCACACTGGAAGAATTTGGTTGGGTCTGGGTGAGGGTGGAACAGATCCTTGCTCTGGATGCTGGCGGCTGTGCAGGGATTTGCGGGGTTTGTTACGGTGCCTGTTCCAGTTCCAGTTCCGGTTCCGGTTCCGGTTCCAGTTCCAGTTCCTGTAAAATGTATTGGAAAATATTTAGACTGGTTACCTGTTGGACTATTTCTTCGAAATGTGTACACATACACGACATATTTATATTTAAAAGCCGTGTAATTTCTGTAAAAACTGGACATTTGCATGTCTTAAAGATTACTTTTAAATATATACCTAATAGATAACTAATTGGTATTCGCATGAATATTTTTTGAAGTGTTTTTCAACAACCCTTAGCCAAGTTACAAATATTACATTATGTTTCTTATCAGCGTTTACATCACTCGGTTATATAATTCATCGCTACCGTGCAGTAGTGCGTTCGGTTACCTGTTACGTTAGCTAATGGAAGCAATTCCACAATAGACGTTACTTACCAGTTCCGGTTCCAGGGGCAGGTGTGACAACGACGCCAGCTCCACCTCCAACAGAGAATTTGTAGACACATGAAAGCCGGGTTTCATCCCAAACTAAACCAGTAGCACATGGCAAAACGTTGGCATGGCCAAGCATGTCACATTCAATGAATTTTGTCTCGTCTCCTGAAATATATAAAAGATACGAGTGAGATCGGACATAAAGGCATGAATTGTTTTTATCCGGGATAAAGAGACATGATCTTGTTATCGTACATAAAGACATATGGAAGTGTTTGTCAGACATAAAGAAGCATGAAGGTTTCTATCCGACTAAAAGATGCATGGGTGTTTCTATCCGACTAAAAGATACTTGACAGGTTCATTTATCCGCCAGACGAGCCATGCGGGTTTTTAGCAGAGCTAAAGAAACTTTTTCTTATCCGGCTTTAAGAGACATGACAGTTTGTTATCTGCCATAACGACTAGAACTATTTATTATCCGACATAAAGAAACATGAAGGTATCTATCTACTCGTTACCATTTGTATAATAACTATATAACGTATTGCTATATTGTTTGACCTAATAGTAATGGTAGCGGCGCTCTACGGAAACCAACCGTTTGACTTTTGCGACTAATGTACATACATGTCAGCAAGTACATCTGCGACGTCCATACTGAATATGTGATGTTCAATTATCAGTCAGAGAAGCTTTCAAGAAACTTCTGCAAAAGCAATACCATTTGGATCATAAGCACAAAACCGCAGACACACACGTATAAATTACTTAAAAGTTGGTTTTCGTAGAACGCAGCGCATGTATTGTAATTACAAACTCGTCGTTTCAATGCACATGTAGATATTAATATCTAAGATCTGAACGCAGCTTAATGAATGTTTAATTTAAACCATGCCTTGAAGATGTTAAGCTACTAGCGGTCATCCCAACAGTCCCAAAAGTCCGCGTTCGTTGCATAACTTTGTTAATAGGATGTCAACTGGTTATACATGCCGACGTTATTGTAAAGTCGTTTCATTAGTTATCGAGCCATGATTGAAGAGAACCGACAATTATGCGGCATTGGCCAGCAGTGTAATTCAACATTGTTAGCGTAGTTTGTCTGAATAGTTTGCGAGGTGAGCTTTTGTGATCACTCACCGTTCGGCGTCCGTCGTCGTCGTCTGTGCGTACGTCTGTTAACAATTTTCTACAAATGACTTCTCCTACTAAACCAAAGGACTGATTTAATAATAACTGCACAGGAATAGTCCTTATGTGGTCCTCTTTTAAAGTTGTTATAAGAATTAAATTCAAAGTAGACATTTGGTTGCTGCGGCATCAGAAAAAGGGAAAAATTGCCAAAACTTTAAAAATCCTCTTGTCCAAAAGTACTGGCCCGATTTGAAAATTATTTTGTACAAATGTTCATTGGGGTACCCTCTACAAGGACTTGTTTACATAGAGATATATAGGGAAAAGGAAAAAACTTCGAAAATCTTCTTGTCTGAAACCGAAAGGTCTAGAGTTTAGATATTTGGTGTACATATATAGTTATAGGGAAACACTTTGAATGTTTTCTTAGCTGAAACAAACAGGCCTAGAGATTAGATATTTGGTGTGTAGCATTTTTGGGCCTTCTACAAAAAAAATGAACATATTATGCTCCTGGTGTCAACATTTGCCAAGCCCTGTTTTGCATAGAGATTTATAGGAAAACTTTTAAAATGTTCTTGTCTGAAACCTAAAGGCCTATATCTTGGATATTTGGTATATAGCATTGTCTAGTGGTCCTCTTTCATGATTGTTCAAATTATGCCCTGGTCAAAATTGGCAACGCCCCGGGGTTCACCTGTTTTACATAGAGAGATATAGGAAAAACTTTGAACACTTCTTATCTGAAACAGACCTTTCAGTTTCCTTATGTCCTATTAATTTGACAAAGACGCACAACATTGGTTATGTTATTTTGCCTGGTATCAAATGGAGCTATACTTGACATTGGACATCATGTATTAGCTTACCTGACCACATTAGAAGTCATATTGCATCGGTAAGCGATCCAGGGTTATCATGGCCCACTTGGTTTTTTTAAGGATTGATAAGCAACACAGAGCTAAATTGCAGACATTCGATTGGTAAAGATATTGCAAATAAATGGTTACCTTGTACGGCAAAGTAGATCTGTCCAGCAGCAAGGGCCTGTTGGGTACATGGGTTACCTCCAGTGGTTCCAGGGTTAACGACGTTGGGGGCGTTGGTAATAACATTTGGGCCCATTGTTGTGCCGATAGCCATCTGTCGGCATGTTGATGTGGTGGCACTGTACAGAAGGTTCTGTGGGCATTGGATGATGTACATACGGCCGTATCTATCGCATTGGATGAACTTAGTGTTGTCTGTTGGGTGGGGGAAATATACCTGGTTGTTTGGGTTGTTTGTACATGGGTTTGGTACGTTGCTGAAAGCGTCTGTTGAATAAAATATGTTTATCATTTAATTGGTCTAGTTTAAAAAAGGTTTTAAACATAAATGATGAACGAATGAAGACACACATTAGTTGATTTCATTAAAATCCCTTTAAAAGCAATTTTAATTCGGTTTTAACAAGTAGGATCGACAAGACGTTTTTCTGTTTAATTCATGCGTTGAAGGCATACAACTTGAGTATATTAGTCATTGAGAATTAACCTGATGAACGTCTTAAACTGTTTACGCTTTCGATGAAAACGTACGAATTATTCTCAGCCCTTAATACATCGTGCCTCAAACCTTCATCTAAGTCGGGAACTATAACATTTAATGCATATTATTCCGAATTTAATATAATCATTTTTGAGTGCTTGCCTTGAAAGGATTGCTACATTGTACCAAGCTGTCTCTTACAAAAAAAGTTACAAATAGATTTGTTTAATTTGTATTAATTAGAGTGACCTGCACTTTATAGGTTGAGCTATGGAAATACCAATCACAGAAATGTCGAATAACGACATTTGAAACTTAAGCTGCGCAGAAAAACATACGTTGACGCCCAACATTTTTATCAATAATACGACGCTTAAAAACACGAAAATTAATATTTGAAAAGAAAAACAATCTTACCAAGGCAATTATTCACTTGACCTGGAACGAGAAATAAAGAAAAAAATAATCAACAGTGCTCAAATAAAATAAAACAGTTCAAACACATTCGTCTCTGTAGCCGTATCTGAATGTTCACTCACTCAGAAGGTAATATGCTTATCGCATAGAAAGTGTTTTTAATCAGCAATCAATTAATCGCTTTGTTATGACAGTATTTGAATTCGAGTTTTCTGGGTAACTTACCATCAACTACATTGATGTGCTGTATATGTCATAACTATTTTCCTGATGTTTATATTGTTCTTTTCGCCGCTTTCGTCGATTGTTCAGTTATATAAAGGCGTTTTCTTGGAACGTTCCCTGTACTAGTATTCCATTTTCCTGGAACAAGCGAGTCAGTCGCAATGCTAACCCCAGCATTCTGAGAGCCATGGAGGGAATGCAATTACTACCATATTTAAGTACTTTGGTATGACCCGGTCAGGGATCAAACCCGTGACCACCCACACCTTTGTGCTTAATGAGAGAAAGAATCACCCTATCCAATTCAAAATCGGTCCTCGAAGGATAATCCTTTACGATCATACAACATCACTAAGGCAATATTATGGAGAAATATATGAGCCGTTCCATGAGAAAACCAACATGATAGACTCTGCGTAATGTTTCGAACCAGATCAGCCTGCGCAGTCCGCGCATGCTAATCCGGGCCGACACATTTCGTCTCAGGGGAATAAATGTATAAAGTAATGACTCCTGAACAGAAAATCCAGAGGAGGCGAAAAGTGTGTCCAGGTTAGCCTGCGCGGCATGCTTAGCCTGATCAATCAAATGACGTCTGCATTGGGAAACAATGTTCACAACAGGACTGGCAAACAATATACGGATCAATGATCGTAAAAAAGGTAAGAGGCAATTTCAGGATACAAGTCAAAGGAATACTATTTGATACTGCTTCCAGTGTCCTTATGATTGCATTGATTCTACACAATATACGTCATTGCTTCCTTTATAAACAAGTAGGCCTTGTTTACAGATCTGTGGTTTTATTGTCAGCACGGTTTAGTATCAATTAATCCATTCCCTCATAAAGATGCATTTTGACGCATCTTCAGCAAACACAAATTGAAAACATATTTCGATAACCATACATTTCATTTGAAGAGGTTTTCCATATTTTAGCCTAGATAGTTCTAGTGTCGTCTGCTGAGGATGTGTCATGTGTGGGAAAGGTTTGAAGTGACATTAAAGGGGAGGAGGATGTTTGTACATCTTTGTCAGAAGAATTAAGTAATTCTATATATGAACCGTCCCGCGAGAAAACAAACATTTTGCGTAAAGTATCGACCCGGATCAGCCTAAGCCTGCTGCGCAGGCTAATCCGGACAGACTCTTTTCGCCTCCTCTGGATTTTATGTTTCAGGAATCATAACTTTATGTCTCTATCCCCCTGAGATGGAATGTGTCTGCCCGGATTAGCCTGGCTCATATGCAGACAGTGAGGGCATGCACTTTCTCACATTAGGCTTCGTTGTTCCCAAATACACCTGGCTCCATTTTGCTAGACCCGGCTCTCTTTAGTGTCTTTAGTTAGGTTGATCTTTAAATAATTCTATGTAAACATTGTAAGATGATTGGGTCTCAATTTCACGAACGATTCATTGACATGCGAGAGAGGCCCTTCTCAAACAAACAATAGGACATGACAAACAAAAATATCTATATAAAGTAAATTCCTTTTTTTTTTTTTCGAACTTATTTCTTTTTCAGTGTTATGGTTTTTACATATTTGTTAATGCAGACTACTTTATTTAAATGCTCAATTAGATGAATCAAGATGAGTAAGCATACAACTGATATGATGTTATTGGAGGAAACGTTACTATGGGCAATGCTATGCAAAAACAAACCGCAACGAATTTACGATCCGTGCACTGTTCGACGAATAAGTATAGAATGTTTGTAAAATGCTGTTAACAGATTGCGGATACAGAGCCAAAGCCTAATATAAACGTGTTATAATTACGACGAGGTTTATTTGCGCACAGAACCGCTGAAGAGAGCATTTATCTCTCCCCTTTTCTGAGTAAGCGTTCATAAATTGTTTACAATAGAGTCTAGCCAATGCCACACGGCAAAGCACATTTATCTTTACAACATTGTATACGTTTTAGTACTTGTATTGAATGTTGTCTAGTGGCTCTTAGGCCATTTGTATCGCTAGGCAGTACGCTCAGTATGTGACTTTATTTCTAATATAGAAGTGTGATATATATTTTCTTTATAGTGTCTTAACAGTTATTCATGGTTCAAAGGAAGATTATTTTTCAGTAGCGATACAGGTTTTAGTATTGTCTACTCGGGGCGTGGACAATTTGACATCTTCAGTCTCGCGAGATATCAGTTGTCCACGCCCCTCGTAGTACAATAATAAAACCTGTATCGCTATAGCAACATAATATTCCCTTTATGTTTCTTTTCTAAAGATGATAATACTAAACGATGCCAATTCTTTATTAATTATATTCAATGTGTCAATGTGTAACCCCGTAAATGTAGTTTGTTTTATATGACGGTTTCTAATAAAAATCTAATAGATTTAGACAGTAAGCTCGTTGATAAAATATCCCTGAAAAAAACGCCTCGTATCAGCTCTTCAGCAGACGACATTTGGAAACACAAACGTTCAATTGAACAATGTATTTGATCTATTTTCCGAAAATATGTTCATGTCTGTATTAAAAAATGTAATTTCAATTTTCCAGACATTTAAGTTTAATATTTTTAATTTTAAAATCAGCCGCATTTAAAAGATGTTATATCCGGTAAATGACCCTCAAGTATTAATTCCGCGCTTATTCCTTTCGAATATACAATAAATCTGCTGCAGACGACTATGAAAACATTCAGTCAAAATAATGTAAACTTTTATTAATATGTAGTTATATGATATAAATGAAGGAATAATTATTGAATAAAGCCATTATTATGAGCAATTTCTCCTTTTGTAAATGGAAAAGGGTTGTACAGATAATATCATACTGATATAACGGTATACCATCTGCTAGTTTGAATGATTTATGGTTGCAGTTCTAATTGCGGACCAACGTTGACGCATCTTAAGCTGACGACTTTTGAAAACATTATGACAAAAAGAAAAAAAAGACTCATAATGAGAAAATACTACTTTTGCCAAAATGTTTTCGACTAAATTTGATAATATTCTTTCTGTTTTAATAGTTTTATTTTGTCAAAGTCGTTTGCTGCAGTTTTTCTGCAGTTTTGTTGTCTGTGGGAAGAACGTGTTCTTTCAATCATAAACTGTATGAAAGGTATTACAACATGTGTACATTAGAAGCATTTTTTTCCCAAAACGTGAATAGCATGAAAAGTAATCATTCTGTTTTTTAATAGTTTGCATATATATTTCAATAAATTCTATCTTAAAGGTCCTTAATAACCGTAGTACAGCATTTTACAGTTATACCAACATCGAATCCCCTGCGATTCAATACTAAGCTTAGAAGCACCAATAGATGTCTCTTATAATGCGACGATCCTGGATACTAGAAGCATCAAGGATCGCGATACACATGTTCATGGGATTATATGTTTACTCTTATTTTAGATCCGAATTACCAAAAGTAGAATATTCCATGTTTATAATAAGGTAAAAAGAGTTTTGAAATAGTTAAATGATTGAAAGTCAAACCATGAGACAGGTGAGACAGCTAGTTACGAGCTGACTCAATTGAATGTGTACTGTTTGCAAAAAAACTGTTATTGCCATTGGCTCGCGACGAACAGACTCAACCGAAGCTATATTGTTTGCAAAAACTTTTATTGCCACTGGCGCTGAAAGAATTAAACAAGAGGCGCTTTTCCGAAATCAACATTTGCGACAAATGTAGATCCAGACCATCAAGCGCATCTGAGAAGTCTGAGTCGGTTGGTTCTACACTGTTCGGCAATGGGTCTCAGAAGCATGCAAGAGACTTCTAACATCCAGTGTAAGCTTATTAAAGATATAATTAATGCAGAGACACCTGTTACTAAACGTTAGACAAGTACCCAAAGGGTTGCGGTATTGCTGAAGTATATTCATACGTTATTTAATGTAATGATAGTTTCAAACTTACGTCTTTGTCTTTCGGCTGGTGAGGCGAGTGCCACCACACAAATCACTGCAACAATGGCTAATCTGAACATGTTGGTATCCTGACTGAGTTCTCACACGTTGTGTCCTATTGAATGTCAGGCAATGAAACGGCGACTTGGACAGGTTTCAGTCGACCTTATATACGCGTTCACCCTCTCTAGTCTGTACACGTATACTTCTTATCTTGGTCGGCTAATAAACGTCAAATGAGCCGTCACGCGAGAAAACCATCAGTGTGGACTCTGCGTAAAGTATCGACCCTTATCAGCTTAAGCATGCCGCGCAGGCTTACCCGGATAGACACTTTCCGCCTCTTGTGCATTTTCTGTTTCAGCAATTATTACTCTATATCACCCTGTGACGGAATGGGTCGGCCCGGATCAGTCTGCGCGGACTGTGCAGGCTGATCATGGTCGATACATTACGCAGAGGCCATAGTGCTGGTTTTCTCGCGGGACGGCTCAAATAGGTGTTGACCACCTTTCACGTGAGGGGTGTTCTATATGGTTCGTTGTTACCCGTTTATTCTACCTGTTTAAACATCGTGAACTATTTCATGTAAAAGTGCATGTCATGAACTAAATAGAAGACATAATATGGACAGATGTATTGTTACATGTTAACGGTAGTTACTAAGAACCATGCATTATATCCTGATAAACTCACCGTATAAACAATCTTTTTTATCTCATTATAATTATTTCATTGTTTTATGTACATGTATCGTTACTGACAGGCTCTACATTTCATCAGTTAGTAAAAGCATGAAATAAACACGTCAATCATTTGTTAAGATGAAGATCGGTATATATTTCTAAACGTGCATACCGAAAGATCAATTGTCTTTCGTGGTGCACCCACTTGCGAGAATGCCACGTTTGTAGAGGACTCAGAGAAAACATTCTTAAATTTTACATCCAAAAGTAACCATTATCCTCCTTTGCTATTTATTTGTCAAATCAGGTTATATCCAGACACAATCACTGTGTTGATCGCTGCGTTGGTGAAGGGGTACAACGTCTGCCTCGATTGCTCGAGGTCGCGGGTTCGGTCCCAGGTCGGGTCATAACAAAAACCTTGAAGATGATAGTAATGGCTTTACTACCTTGGCTTTCAAGACTTAGTGTGCGGTAAGCATTACGGCTGACTCGATGGGGTCAGGATGAATGGACCAGTGGTACTGGGAATTTACCCTGGAAACGACAGGATACAACTCAAACCTGTGTATAAAACCATACGGGGCACTCAAAACAGATCATACGAGCTAGTGCATGTGACAAAGTTTAAGTTGGCATTTCCGAGCAGTGAAGGCTCAGATCACCCTTTACACCTGCTCCGTATATCATATATGTTGACAGAATATTCTAACAGTCTTGTTTAAATAATGTGTGAGGACTGTGCTGATGCACTGGCTGATCTGGATCTGCATATAGAGGATAACTGCTTAGATAGAAACTTCTAACAAGCTTATGTAATAACATTTGAAGAGTGTGGGGATGCACTGGCTGATCTGGATATATACTGTCCACAAAACGTATACCTTTTCCCATGCACGGGCTCATATAGAAAATACTGCTTGTTTCGGTGTAAGATCGAAATATAATTCCATTAAGTGAACACCAAAAATGGATGTGAACCGTTCCACGAGAAAACCAACATAATGGTAAATTCGTTATGTATCGACCCAGATCAGCATGCTCAATCCGCTCAGGCTAATTCGGGCCGACACACTCCGTCTCAGGGGGATAGAGGTATAGAGTAACGAGTCCTGAAACAGAAAATCCACAGGAGACAAAAAGTGTATTGTCTGGGTTAGCCTGCGCGGCATGCTAAAGCGGATCCGGGTCGATACTTTACGCAGAGTCCGCAATGTTGGATTGCTCATGGGACTGCTCATGTTTCACTCATGGCATAACCACTCAAGCAAATACTGCTTTCAAGTACATATATTTCCAAACTTTATGAACGCCCCTTCGATGACTCTTATGGTAGATTGTAGGGTGGGTGGAACTGCCTGTTTGTCTATGAAACTTCCTAACTTTTTGTACCGTAACTCGGGGAGTCAACAATTTTCCTTTTGATCCGGGCAAATTGAACTGGGTGATAACAGGGTAATTCTGCTATGTAGCTTACTGACCAACTCTCGTGATCGTATCATTATCACGGCTTTAACCCTTGGCTTGTTATATATGTCGAAATAGTGCGGTATTTTGACGATTGTATTATACAGTTCAGCGTTTTATCATAATGATAATGAACTTTGACGCATTCGCAGCAGACGCCGTTTTAAAACATTGTGGCAAAAGTAGAAATTGCTCATTGTAATTGCTCACAATATTTCCAACTCTATTCAAGAGTTATTCCATCATTTCTTGAGATTCTCCCTATCTTTAACTAGATGTGTTCTAAGTCGACTGATGCAGATTTAGTTTTAAAGGGGAAAAGGTAAACTAGTCATCGTCATTAATAACCCAAATATGTGCTTCTTGAGCGATGAAGCAAAAGCGCTGCGATTTTCGATGATGTGTATCTTGTTTAATCTGGAATCACCATTTAGCAGATTTGATATGTTAAGTGTCTTCTGCCTTGCAAACATTAGAGGATAACACACTTGTACATAAGGAAAAATTAGTTAATTAGTTTATACAATGTTGGGAAATTTATCGAGTGTTTTTTTTTTAATTACCTTTTCTACACAATGGTTTCAAAAGTCGTTTGCATAAAATGCGTCAAATGCCGTCTGCATCGATGAAAAGGTTGTCAAAACATGAGATATGACAGTTAGGTGCATTTTGAATAGTTGATGGGTATATAGGTATCTTAGAACGTTATATAATGGTATACCGTTTACAACGCTGTGACAATATTCTTGATCCTTCTGCTAAATACAGACAACTCATAAAAACACTGTTCGGGAAGGGGAAATTTGCTTTTTACCCTTTCCATCGTATCACAAATCTGTAGACTGCTGTGTCTGCTGCAGAGGCGCCAGCAAGCGAATATATGCGTCTACTCATGCGAATAACTCTTCAAACATTGTTCGCGAAAAAGAAATTACGTTTAAAATAAGAATTTTAAATCGGTATTCTTCTGCAATGACAAAGAATATCAACAGCATGTTTAACATGAGAATACAAGAATAACTAAAACAAGAGGATCTGAAAAATGAACCATTATCTAAGAAATTATTTTAACTATAGTCTAAGTGGTCGTCTTTCAAAACATGTGTTTAACATTTAAATATTCTAATTAAATAATTCTCTCTCTCTCTCTCTCTCTCTCTCTCTCTCTCTCTCTCTCTCTCTCTTCTCTCTCTCTCTTCTCTCTCTCTCTCTCTCTCTCTCTCTCTCTCTCTCTCTCTCTCTCTCTCTCTCTCTTCTCTCTCTCTCTCTCTCTCTCTCTCTCTCTCTCTCTCTCTCTCTCTCTACTTCTCTCTCTCTCTCTCCTCTCTCTCTCTCTCTCTCTCTCTCTCTCTCTTCTCTCTCTCTCTCTCTCTCTCTCGCTCTTTCTCTCTCGCTCTCTCTTTCTTCTTCTTTCCTACGTTCACGTGACATAATATTTATTTGAATTACGAATTTAGAATGAATATAAGATTCGTGACATATCCATATATCTTTCTTCCCTACTTTCACGTGACATAATATGTATTTGATTACGAATTTAGAATGAATATAAGATTCAACTGAATGTATCGAAATTCAACTCTCTTTTTTTACAGATGTTAATTCTAAAAATGTCTCAGCAGACAACTCTAAAATATCATATTAGAAAAAACGAATTTGAACTCAAACGTCATAATACTAGAGGAACTAGAACATGATATATATAGAAAGGTTAATTACGCGTTTGCCGAGGTATTACAGGATATAAGATGTAGGTATTTGCAGAAGTATTCTGCTATGATAGATTTAACCTCCTTTTCCCACATACAAGAAATATGCATCAGACGACATTGAAAACATCTAGGTGAATATATAGGAAAAAATCTCTATAATTGAAAGTATAATGTTGAACGGGTTAAAAACATTTTTGCAAACGGAGAAATTGATCATTAAAACAAGTTCTCTTTCTGTCACAATGTTTCAAACGTCGTCTGCAGTGCATATGTCAGAATGCGTCTATCTGTGGGGAAGGGGTAAGCAAGGCGTATCAGCTAACGTCCCTGGATATGTCACGACTCGAAGATTACAACCAGAAGGGGGGGTCTTTGAATATCAGAACGACCCGAAAATGTTAGGTTTATGCTAATCAATACCCCTGTCACACGGTTTAACTTACGGCTTAACGTGAGATTTACCCTAGGTGTAAAATTCGGTCCTCGTCCCAATTATTAATATTTTAATCGGACACCTTTTGACACAACTCCCTTTATTCAGGTAAATCCTTTTTAGTCGTGAGCAGACGAATTCGAAAACATTGCGGAAAAGAGTACATTACCCGACACAAGTATCGTTTGTATTTTCGAACTTAACGCGATGGTTTCTATTTTAAAAGAAAATATATATATAGTTCATTTCTTTGTGCAAAGTATTTCCACCAATCTACTAAACTGATTAACGGATCAAATGCCTGCTTTTTGAACAACTGAAGTACAAATGCAACTTTTTGACAATTAGTACTATGCTTTTTTTGTTACATACTTGTAATAACATTGTTGGAAAAGGAGAAATTACTACTTTGATAGATTTCTCCCTTTTCCACTATGTTTTCAAAAGACGTCGCCTGTATCAGAGAAGCGATTAACACAGGTCATCTTGAACTCTCAGGATACGTTCGATATCAGGTAGGTGACCTCTGAGTAATCACAATAAATAGGAGTGCAGTGAGAGAAAACAACATCTTTACGACCAGCGTAAATCAGAATCGTCCTGCATATCGACGCAGCTTAGGCAAGATCTGCATTATTTGACAAGTAGTCATACAAGGTTTCGAAAAAAAAAACCAAGTATCCACTTTGATTCTTTAACCCATTACTTCACACAGACGACATTTGACACCTGCTGCTGCAGACGACTTTTGAAAACATTGCAACAAAAGGTGAAATGCTCAAAACGAGCAATTTCACCTTTTATTGCAAGTATTTTCAACTCTTTAATGAAAACAATTTTTCAGTTTTTTAGTTTGGTGAAATTATTTGTCTGATGATTGTAAGCAGACGACTTTTGAAAATTAATTTGATGAAATGCGTTAACCATGGGATACACTTTTAAATAACTACGCTAGGGGTTTGTTTGTCTGGAACATCGCTGTATTAGTCTGTTCTGCGTTCGTTACAACATCTCATTCTACGTGCTGGAACTCCGTATCTTATGCCAGACAATTGTTATAAACCCTTTCCCACACAGAACGAATATACTGTAGACGGGAACACATCTACCACAATGATGGAAAATTACTATGAATGAATAGAATAGTTATTGAAAATAGTCTAACCGTGACTGAAAGTAGGGTAAAACTAAAATTTAATAAATGAAATGTTCGTTTAGAATTCATCCAGTCGCACTGTTCCGACCGTTGCGTGTATTGTTATTTTACGTGTATTCAAACGGACTTAACACCCTTCCCTACTTTATATACAAAAATTTGCTCAGAAGACTTCGATAATATATTGACAAACACCTGAAAATCTTCATCAATAGGGATTTATTACTAGGAAGAGTTGATAACATTGTGGATAAAGGAGAAAATTGCTCGTTTTGGTAGATTCTCTCCTTTTGTCACAGTGTTTTCAAAAGTCGCCTGCAGCAAAGGCGTCAAAAGCGTCCTATATATGGGAAAAGCGTTAACCCACTTTCCTTTTCACAACCTCCGAAGCCGGACACTTCTTACAAAATTGGAAAGTTGGCTCATGATGATATTTGTAAGTAAGTTATCGAAATTAAACTGTTTTTATTTAACATTTCAACCTTTCAGAATATATAGTAAGCATAATATGTGGCGCTCAGAATCACAAGTATTTATTAACCATTTCAGATCGAGACCTACCTAGTCATCAGGCCATTGTAATCTGGCTCTAGACTGTCCAGTTATCATCCTCAGAGGTTTTAAAGGATGCCTACAGACAAACAGATCCATTGCCATCAGAGAACACTTCTCCTCGGACCCAGGCTATTTATCAAATTGGCTAGAGAAACTTCGTAAAGCATGCACCACCTTTGCTCCGTAACTGCTCAGTTATGTTCGTATCGCATGAGGTTTGTGTCATGCGGCCAATCAAGCGGCTGCATTTTCATCTCATAAATTATTCATGAGACGAGTCTATACAGCCAATGCCCAGGGTATCATATATTTTATGAATAGCCTGGGTACCGCGGATGCAGAGTACATTGATGCGTAGACAAATCTTTTTCGACACATTTATGAAATATAATTTACAGAAGTTAACATATACCCTGTCATAGGTTAATTGTTTGCTAATTAAACGTTATAACATCTCACAAATAAATTATGTTTGTGATGCTCATATAGTTTAAAATAGTGTTGGAAAAGGATAAGAAACTAGTTTTATAACATCTTCACTTTTCCACAGTGTTTTAAAACGTCGACGCAACAAACCGCATCAATTCCGCTGTACATGGTGATAGTAAAACTCGGCGGGTGTTACTCAAGAAAACCACTACATCTTCGTTACGGCGATCGATTAAACCCTTTCCTACATACAGAAGCTTTCTGATGCCTA